>SJYC01009834.1:0-48649 GCA_006408675.1 Madoqua kirkii
CGGTCAGGAAGGGGGTGGCCGGGAAGGGCTGTCCCAAGCACTGTGGGATGTTTGTTATTTGCTTTTATTTGACTGCTCTGGGTCTTAGCTGCAGCACGTAGGATCTTTGTTGACACGTGAGGGATCTAGTTCTCTGACCAGGGATGGAACCCCGGCCCCCTGCATTGGGAGCTTGGAGTCTCAGCCGCTGGACCCCCAGGAAAGCCTTGTATGGTTGATTTACACTCTTGTGTTAGTTTCAGGTGTACAGCAAGGTGAGTCAGTTTCATATACACACACACACACACACACACACATATATATAAAGTGGATACGTGTATTTTAGACTTTTCCCATGTAGATCATTACAGAGTTTTGCGTAGACGTGGCCTGTGCTAACAGCAGGGCCCTACGGGTTATCTATCGTACATGCAGTGGTATGTACATGCCACCCCAGCCTCCCAGTTTATCCCAGCTCCCTCCTTTCCTCCTCGGTAACCGATAAGTTCTCTCTTCTACATTTGAGATTGTTTTGTAAACAGAGTCATTTGTACCACTGTCTTTAGGTCCCACATATAAACGGCACTGTCTGGTTTGCCTTTCTCTGACTTACCTCACCCATGTGTGCTCATCTCAAGGTCCGTCATACTGCTGCGTGGGTGCCTGGGTCACTTCAGTTGTGTCCAGCTCTTTGCAGCCCCACAGAGTGTGGCCCACCAGGCTCTTCTCTCCACGGGATTCTCCAGGCAAGGACACTGGAGTGGGTAGCCATTCCTTTCTCCAGGGGATCTTCCCAACGCTGGGACTGAACCCTCATCTCTTACATCTCCTTCACTGGCAGGTGGAGTCTTTACCACTAGCTCCACCTGCTGCAAAGGCCATTATTTCATTTTTTACGGCCGACTAATATTCCATGATATGTATGTGTGCCACATCTTTATCCATTCCTCTGTGGGCATTTAGGTTGCTTCCGTTTCTTGGTTATTGTGGAGAGTGCTTCTGTGCACAGTGCGGTACACTGTGGAATGTTTGGTAGCATCCTTGGCCTGCAATCAATAAATGCCTGTAGTTGCCGCCAGTTCTGACAGCCAGAATCTCCCCAGACCTTGCCAGCTATGTCTTAGGAGGCAAAAATCAGTGTCAGTTAAGAGCCACTATGCAGTGTTAAAAAAGTTGGAGGGAAAAGTGGACGGATGGGGAGGTCTGGGTTGACCATCACTTACTGAACGCTGTGCCAGGCAAGCTGCAAACATGCTCTCTCTCTCACCAGCAGGAATTTTAGGATTATCTGCAGTGAGGACGCTGGGGTACAGAGAAGGAAAGAAGACTCTCTGGCCACTAAAGTAATCAGGGCCAGAAAAGGGATCCCAGGCAGGTGGTTCTGGCAGCAAAGCCCATGACCTTCCCATCACTTCCTCACACGGCTTTCTGCAGGTTCAGGGTATTTTAGTTCTTTTTAGGAAACAAGAATACCCAGATGATGAGGATTGAATTGGTTTCCAAGTTATTTTGAAGCCACTAATATGAGTGTATACGTGTAAAATAACAACAAAATATAAGAAAACAACACTTCTTTGCAGCAAACGGTGACCCAGTAAGTACAGCATTACTTTGTTGCAAAAGAGGGGTTGGCTACATTCTGGTGTCTTTACCCTTGAACTTACTCAGAGCTGGGAAGAGTGGCAAACATTTCCATGTGGCAAAACGTCCTCTATTCCCTCAAAGTATCCTCCTCTCGTTGCTTTTCTGTAAGGCTGGCATCAGTGTGATCTTCAAATATATTTATGGGATATAAGCAAAGAATTGTTTATCTAAGATGATATACATTTTAATGCTCTTGTTTTAATTCACTGTGGGTGTAAGAAATTTGAGCAGATAATAGAATGTCATTTGTTAGTGCAATAATTGCTTTTTAAGAAATATGGGAATCCTGATTGGAAGTGGAATATGAGACTGACTCATTTGGTGTGGGGATTAACTCTTCAGGGGCCTTCCTATTGCGATGCAATTAGCTTCATCTGTACTTGACTCCAGAGACTGGGTCTAGCGTTTGTTGCGTTAACACCTTCCATTTCTAAAGCCTCTCTGCTCACATCATTAATAAGTAGTTAGATGTGTCGGCCGTTAAGTGATTTTAAGAGGGAATTTATTTTAACCTGTCACAAGCTACCTTAGTCTGTCCTAGAAAATCGTGATCTAAAGCATCATCTGTTACAAACGTCACCTAAAACAACCTAGGAGATAATTTTCGACTATGTTCCTTGAAGCAAGAAAGCATATTATAAAAATGAAATGTAGGTGTTGAATGTGTCATAGTCCTTAGGAAAATATGACAGCACTTCCCATGGTAAAATTCAGTCCCAGGAATAATTTCTGCTTCTGGCCAAGAGCCCAGGCAGGTGTAGCAGCAGTTCAGGAAGATGAGTGGAGCCTCAGCCCATCGCTCTTGATAGGCCTAAACCATCTTGTCAAATTTAACCCTGTCTTGATTCAAGTCAGTGTTTGGAAAATGATAACCATCAATTTAAAAAAAGGGAGGTATCCAACCCTACAGTTCTCCAATGCCAGTAAATAGGCCTTAGCGGACCACACCTAGTGATGTTCCTAGCAGAGGAAGGAGATAAAGGAGGTGGGTTAAAAAGCTTTAAAAGCTGTGAGTTTGAGTGAAACGAGTAATATGGAGACTTTCCTCGAGTTCCAGTGGTTAAGACCTCGCCTTCCAATGCAGGGCCTGTGGGTTCCATCCCTGCTCCCCGAGCTAAGATTCCACGTGCCTCCTGGTCAAAAACACCAAAACATAAAGCAGAAGCAATATTGTAACAAATTCAATAAAGACTTTAAACATGGTCCACATTTTAAAAAAAATCTTAAAAAGAGTATCTATTCAGCCAGTTAAATCTGTTGTGAAACTCACAGTCTTGGGTTTAAATTTCTGGGACGCTAAGGCGCCTACTTCGGGGCCCGCCCCTCCCTTCCCCCGGGGGCCGGAGGCGGAGTCAATGCGGTTCTGCCTTAGTGTCAGACACTGAGGCAGCCCTGGGCGCTTAGTACGTGCTCAGTAAAGGTGGGTGCTGTTAGTTCAGCCCTCCAACTCTGACCCCCGCCCCCCTCCGCCAACTAAACCCACTGCCAAATTCCGTGGGAGAAGATGCAGGCTTCTGGTGAGCATAAACACACTGGCAGCCTGGAGATGTGAATGATGTACTAACTGCCCCAGGAGGGGAGGGTTTGGGGCGGACCTGAGCAAAGGGGAAGCCGGCACAGTCCTCGTGCCAAATTGACTCAGCAGATTGTTTGGGATTCCGCAGAGGTTAGGACAGTAACAAGGCATTTTTATGTCGGGTGTCTCCGATGTTGCTGCTGGGCCTGGGAATTATCTGGGGCTTTTGTTAACAGGCCTGTTTGGATTCGGCCGGCACTTCTGGGGCGGGGCTGGCGGGGCGCGCGGGAGTCTCGCCTTCCACCGGGCTCCCAGGTGGTGCCGAGCCAGGGCCCGCAGCTTGGAAGGCCAGCCTTTCTTTAAGGGCTTGAAAATCAAAGTCCTCCCCGCCGCTCTGGTCCCCTGCCTGTGCTCAGCACCTGTTGCCCGCGCGGTGAGAACAGCAGCGGCTCTCAGAGCGCCAGCCCCAGCCCCAGGCCAGCATCCCGGGCGACCCGGGCAAGCACACACTCCCTCAGGGTCACGGGCAGGTTACTGAGTCAAGACTGCCGGAGCCGCCCCACCCCGCCCCTTCCCCAGACCCGGGACTGGTCTCGGAACTGCTTAGGGACAACAAAGCCAGCAGCGGAGCGAGGCGAGACCGTTCCAAACCCGAGTTTTTCTTTCTTTGGCAATCACCTAATTTTCAAAATGCGATTCACAGATTTGAAAAATCCCCCGAGTGTGGAAACAAACCGCTTTTCCTGAAAGATGATTAAAAGCAGGCCCCGCCCCCACCCCCACTGGAAAATTAAACGAGCGGCCGCACCGAGGTCCCCCGCTCTCACGTGTAAAGAGTATTTTAATAGAGGGCCGCGTGCGCGCGCGCGCATGCGTTCGCGGCCGCAGCGCAGAATCTGGTTCTAATTACTTGTACTTTGGTTGAACTTTGCCGTTTCCTTTGACTTTCTCCCTAATGTATGTGAGCTGTGGGCCTTGCGATCCTGCAGTGCATCCACAGAAGAAGGTGGGGGGGGGAGTCCAGACCGGCTCTCTTCGGTGCCAACAAAAATGAAACCCAACTGAATGTTTTGACCAAATGCAACAGTTTGCGCTTCTCCCTTAATTAGCTGAAATGACTGCCTCCCACCGGGTCCCGGAGCTCGGGGCTCGAAATTCCCCGGGGGCCATGCAGGAAATGCCTTTTGCTTTACAACTCCTTTATTTTTCTTTTAAGGCTCGGCTGCCCAGAGAGTGCATTAAAATACTGAATAATCATCGAAGGTTCTAGTAAAAAAAGGCAAGACTTTCGTGACGCGGGATGCCTGCCCCGCCCGCGTCTAATCAGGCCCAACGTAAAACCCTGAAGTCTGTCAACATGGCTTACCCAGCTGTAAATTAACTCTCACAAAAAAAAAAAAAAAAGAAAAGAAAAACAGTATACTGGGCCTTCTCTTAAAAATGTTATCTGCTGCTTAATCTAACCTTTAGAAGAATGCCAAGCATGTTAGGAATTGTGAAGGGAGCTATTGTTAGAAGCTTTCTGTGTGTTTAAATGACACTCAGGTGTGTTGTAACAACAAGGACATTTATACTGTGTTTTCTCAGGTGAGTTAAGTTATAAGCACCAAGTCCTGTTAACATGCAATAGCTTTTTTTTTTTTTAAATTTTGGAGTGAATTAAACCTCCAGAGTTGTGACAGTGTTTTAAAAAGCTGTGGCGCTTGGGAAGCTGGTAGTCTGCTTTTGTGCAGAATCTGGTCAGTGGAGACTTCGTTTAATTTGTTTGTTTTGTCTGCAAACAACCTCAGAGCTTGGAGTCCTTCAGAGCTGTGCTTCTCACAGTGCCAGCTTCAGCCTCTTGCCAGTCCTGGAAGAATGGGGCAGCGAGAGCAGATGTTTAGAAATTTGTCCAGCAATTTGACAGAGTAATTTTATGTCTAGAGAAAAATCGTTTTCTCTCTTTTTAACTTGTAGCTTGTGTTTTGAGCATCTTTCCTGAAATTCCTTTTTTTCCTGGAGATTTCATTTTGTATCTTTTTTCCCCCTCGAGATTTGCTTTTATTACTATCAATCTATGCTGAAAACGAACAAAGAAATGATCCTTTACCATAGATAGTCTGAAAATCACTCATTTAAAGCAAAAGCCTTCCTCACCCCCAACCCCCCTCCAGAAGGCTGCTGCTGATCGGTCAGGACACACCTGGAGGAGAGTTAGTATGAAGGCAATCAAGACTTGTGGCGGCTTTTCTGCAAGGAAGGTGCCTGTAGCTTTGTTTGCCCTAGCAGCAGCCTCCTCTGCATGGCAGGAACGGAGAGGTTTAGAATATGGGCTAGAAGCTTCTGTTAGTGCAGGTGTGGACCGGCTGTCTCCTTTGGCAGCCTGGAGAAGGCCCCTGAGCACCTCTGGTGCTGACTCTGCTCTGGGCAGGGACCCGTGGAACCAAGCATCCACTTCGCCCGACACAGAAGTTCCTGCTGTGGCGGGTCCCTGACAGCCGGGCCGGTGCGCAGTTGGGATGCGGCCCTGGAGCTGCTGTTGTCGGGGAGGCAGCCACCAGCCAAAACTGAACAGGACACTAGGTAAGCAGGGAAATAAGGAAAAAGCAGGTCTGGATGAGTCCTCAAAGGCTGCTTTTCCCCAGACTGAAGTTGCCACAGGAGGCTGGAGTGCTGTTGTGGTATTGAATGACACCAGCCTCTTTTCCCCGCCACGGGAAGTCTAAAAACTGCGTTCTTTGGCCTGCCTGACATCGCTGAATGAGGTAATACAGGACACGTTGTCTGCTGAGCCTGCAGAGTTTTTGAGCAAAAATTTTATCATTCCATAGACTGATTGTGCTTGCTCGGAATAAGGAACAGAATGTTTGAGGCCTCTCAAGGGCATTTGATGAATCTAACTCTCATTTAAAGGGACTAATAGATTATTGATTTAAGCAGGGTGACAGGGAGCAGATCAATGGCCAGGCACTCTGTAGCTGTCTTAAACACCAGAACTGAAGGGAGCTGTGGGCTGCCCACCTGGCTTGTTCCCCGCTGTCTTCACTGGGGTAGAAATAAACGGGGGACACGGGCGAAGAGGAGCACTAATAAAACTTGGCCAAAGTCATGTTTTTGCTGTGTTACCGAAAAAGCCAGAGATTGCCTTGAAGTTCGCATCGGCCTTTGTATTGATGCCATATCCTCGTTGTAATTCTGGAGCGCGTGCTGGCTTGTTTGCTGAAAGCCAGCTTTGGCAGTCTCAGGGCACCACTGAGATTTTCCTTTTTTTTTGCTTCGCATTGTTCTCAGTGTCATGGGCCACACGGAAGAAGTGAGAGACCAGCGATTATCCAGTTTGGGGGGGAAGTTTGACTATATTCAGCCAGTTAATTCTTTACCACCAATGGGAAATCTCTTCCAAGGATCATTGCTTCTTGTGACATATAAGTCATTTCCATTTATGTTTGTGTGGGATGCAGGCATGGCACGTGTAGGATCCACATGGCAAACCGCAACAGAATCCGTTCATTCTTCCAAACAGCCTGGTCACCTCTGGGAAGACTCCCATGATTTTTCTGCGCTGCATAAGGCTTATACAGCCCTCTCAACCCACTCCAGTGTTCTTGCCTGGAGAATCCCACGGACAGGGGAGCCTGGTGGGCCGCCGTCTGTGGGGTCGCACAGAGTCGGACACGACTGAAGCAACTCAGCAGCAGCAGCAGCTCTCTCTGATATGTCATTTCTCCGTGGTTCCCAGCCTGCTGCAATTTGGATTCACCTGGGAATATTTTTCAAAAAGCGCTGATGCCTGGCTCCCACTCCCAGCATTCTGCCCTAATCGGTCATAGACACAGCCTAGGCGTTAGGAAGTTTTAAAGCTCCCCAGGTAATTCTAATACACAGCCACGTTTGAGAACCACTGTATTATATTCCTAATTGTTAGTTTACTCTGTATTGGGCCAGACTTGTCAGGGGTAAGGGATTACGCCATGTACCGTCCGTAGCATATAACATACGCTTGGCGTGTTACAGCTGCTCAGGGGTTTAAACAATTAAACACATGAGCATCCGTTGTACAAATATGGGAAAGTTCATAGCACTGCTGGTGAAATCACCACGGCCTTAGAAGTCCACAGCGTTCACTATTGATTGCTTCCAAACAGAACACTTTCATCTGTACAAGTGTTCAGAAAAAGTCTTCTGATTCCGTCTTTGGTTATAAGTGACTCTCCTCCACTGGAAAGGCTTTTACTGACCTTTTACAACACGTCTCAGGATTTTGAGGCCTCTCCTCTTTCAGATGCTTTGCCAGAGTTGCTTGGGATTAGATTGCCTGCAGTTCTGTTTCCTCTCTTTGGGAGGGAGGGATGCTGGACGCTCTCAACACATGAATTCGAAGCAGCGTATTTATGGAAATTACACCCACTTCTAAAATTTAGGAGGCGGCTCTGACAGCTGAGTCCAGCCCTAATAGGACTCTATTTACAACTTTGCTGAACGACCCAGATTAGCTGTTCTACATGAGCCAGTGGGACGTTAAAATACACTCTCCCCACCCTGCACGCAACTCAGGACCAACAGCGGTGGTGATGACCCAGCTTGGGCCCTGGAGGGGAACTAAGGACACACAGATAAAACCAATCAGAAAGTTCTGGGAGGCATTTAGGGGCAGACTCACATTGATGCCTAGGAGTGTAAGTTGACACAGCCCCTCTGGAAATAACAAATAACCATACCTTTTGAATTAATAATTCTACTTCTGAGAATTTATCCTAAGGACATAGTCAGGGATGTGCTGAGATTAGCTACAAAGATACTCATCATGATGGAATGTTTTATGGGAAAGAATATTTATTGACAAGGAAATAAACTGATGACACAGTAAGTTAAACAAAGTTGCAAACAGAATCTACACTATAATTCCACTTTTTAAAATAAAGGAAAAACATTTACATTCAGGGTAAAATGTTTTGAAGGACAGATGCCGAGATAACGGTAATTTTCTGTGAGTGAAAGGATTGTGGGTAATTCTGCATGGGTTTGTTTTCTTAGATTTTTTTTCAGGGCTCCGAAAGCTTTTAATTTTTTAACTTCTCACAAGCACTCATGGATCATAATTTAATTGGCAGTACTCTTTCTTAAATGATAATATAGAATGACTGTGCATTTTATAATCAAGGGTAACTCAGGATCAGTGACACCCAGTAATAACAGCAGCAGTAGCAGTATCTTGGGTTTTTTAAAAATTGAAATACAGTTCATGTCCAATATTGTGTAAGTTACACATGTACACTGTAGTGGTTCACAATTTTTAAAGTTTATGTTCCATAAAATATTGGCTGTATTTCCCCATGTTGTGTCCTTAGTGGTGTTGTTTTTAGTCCTTGTTGTTAAGTTGCTAAGACATGTGCGGTTCTTTGTGACACCATGGACTGTACCCCTCCAGAGTCCCCTGTCCATGAGATTTCCCAGGCAAGAATCCTGGAGTGGGTTGCCATTTCCTTCTCCAGGGGATCTTTCCTAATCCCAAGATCAAACCCGCATCTCCTGCGTTGCAGGCTGATTCTTTACCACTGAGCCACCAGGGAAGCTCCTTGTATCCTTTCAGCTTATTTTGTATTGTCCCCTAGATTTTTAGCAAGCAGTGGTGTATCATTTTGTACTGCTTTCTGGTTGATGCTATTATGACTCATTTGCTTTTGATGAAGCTGATTAGCTTAGTGTGAGGCATCCTTTTATATCTGTAGCTTGATAGCTGATCTGATGAGCTTTTGTGACATCTTAAATGCGGACCTTTCTATGCAACACGTACAACGATTGTGCCAAGCTACCCAGGAGAGATTATACTAGATTTATCTACTAGGCCTGCGCAGCTCTAATGAATTCATTCCAAGATTCTTCTGAATTATGAAAATACTATAATTATAGTTGATTCTCTTCCAAAGGGATAATTAATTACTTTTAAAGGAAGCAAATGAGTATTTGAAAGCTATTTGGTTTCTAATTTTACCATTTAACAACTAGGAGGGACATTTGAGGCTTGAAATGAAGACAAAGAAGGAAAATTGGAAAAGCTTGTGTATTAATTCATTGAATATTTATCGATTACCCACCTGTGATGTGCCAGAACCTCTTCTGGGCCTGGAGCAGAGTTATAAACATTTCATCTAAGTCCTTTGGTTTCCCAAGACCCATACTTGTAGGGTAGCACAAGCAGAATATAAAATGGTATGCACAGACATTCTAAATTTAGACACTAGATGGGTTTTATAGAAAATAAAATGAGATACAGTGACCAGGATTGGGAAGGGGCCTTTTATTTAGAAAAGGCATCTGTGAGGAGCTGACATTTGCTCTAAGATGTAGGAGAGAAGAGGCGAGAGACGTATGAAGTTCTCGGAATTTCCAGAGACGGAGAAGGCTTAGTGTGATGCCCGTAAAACTGACACCAGAGTTTGGCCTGCTCAAGGGACAAAACAGACACCAGGTGTTTAGAGGTCAGTCAAGGAGGAAACGCCTTGCATCCGATGACATCGCTAAGACACCGTATCAGGAAGAGCCTTCCTGAACACCTGGCAAGGAGTTTGCTGTCCTCGGTGACTGCTGGAGGGCTTTGGGCAGGCTCGGGAGAGGACAGTTTTAACTCTGGGACAGTTATCTGACTGTGTGTTTGCAGAATGGGCCCGAGGCTAGAAAAGAATCCTAATCCCAAGATCAAACCCGCATCTCCTGCGTTGCAGGCTGATTCTTTACCACTGAGCCACCAGGGAAGCTCCTTGTATCCTTTCAGCTTATTTTGTATTGTCCCCTAGATTTTTAGCAAGCAGTGGTGTATCATTTTGTACTGCTTTCTGGTTGATGCTATTATGACTCATTTGCTTTTGATGAAGCTGATTAGCTTAGTGTGAGGCATCCTTTTATATCTGTAGCTTGATAGCTGATCTGATGAGCTTTTGTGACATCTTAAATGCGGACCTTTCTATGCAACACGTACAACGATTGTGCCAAGCTACCCAGGAGAGATTATACTAGATTTATCTACTAGGCCTGCGCAGCTCTAATGAATTCATTCCAAGATTCTTCTGAATTATGAAAATACTATAATTATAGTTGATTCTCTTCCAAAGGGATAATTAATTACTTTTAAAGGAAGCAAATGAGTATTTGAAAGCTATTTGGTTTCTAATTTTACCATTTAACAACTAGGAGGGACATTTGAGGCTTGAAATGAAGACAAAGAAGGAAAATTGGAAAAGCTTGTGTATTAATTCATTGAATATTTATCGATTACCCACCTGTGATGTGCCAGAACCTCTTCTGGGCCTGGAGCAGAGTTATAAACATTTCATCTAAGTCCTTTGGTTTCCCAAGACCCATACTTGTAGGGTAGCACAAGCAGAATATAAAATGGTATGCACAGACATTCTAAATTTAGACACTAGATGGGTTTTATAGAAAATAAAATGAGATACAGTGACCAGGATTGGGAAGGGGCCTTTTATTTAGAAAAGGCATCTGTGAGGAGCTGACATTTGCTCTAAGATGTAGGAGAGAAGAGGCGAGAGACGTATGAAGTTCTCGGAATTTCCAGAGACGGAGAAGGCTTAGTGTGATGCCCGTAAAACTGACACCAGAGTTTGGCCTGCTCAAGGGACAGAACAGAACCAGGTGTTTAGAGGTCAGTCAAGGAGGAAACGCCTTGCATCCGATGACATCGCTAAGACACCGTATCAGGAAGAGCCTTCCTGAACACCTGGCAAGGAGTTTGCTGTCCTCGGTGACTGCTGGAGGGCTTTGGGCAGGCTCGGGAGAGGACAGTTTTAACTCTGGGACAGTTATCTGACTGTGTGTTTGCAGAATGGGCCCGAGGCTAGAAAAGAGCGGGCCAGGAGGCCAGTACAGAGGCTTCGGCAGCAGCCAAGGTGGGAGATGCTCGCGATCGCTAGGCGTGCCTGGTGGCGCGACCCCGGACAGGAGTGGGTGAGCAGTACATGTAGGGAGGAGAGCCGACTTGACTTGCTGAAAGTTGGGCTACAAGACAATCCAGTCAATAGAATAGTAATATGGTAAAGTGGCTGGACCCTGGAAGATTCTGGAACATTACTTGACCACTTTCAATCACTCTCTCCCCTACTTCCATCATCATTTCTGAGCAGTTTTGCCTGTAATAGAAATAGAACCATGTCTTGCTTTGATTTGGAGCATAAATCTGGGGGGTGGGGATGGGAGAATACTGGGGGTTGAAGCTCTGTAAGTTTGTATTTCTCATGGATTTGGGATGGTTAGATAATGAGATGGAGGTCCCCTGTGGGTAAATCTAGAATAAAGAGCAGCATCCGTCTGAGCCATTATTAATGCAGTGCCCAGCTCTTCAAGCATTACTTGTCCATTCAGTCACCCGCGGTTTGGTTCACATGCAAATCTGGCTCCACGGTGGCTCAGTGGTCAAGAATCCACCTGCCAGTGCAGGAGACAGGAGGAACAGGTTTGATCCCTGGGCTGAGAAGATCCCCTGGGGGAGGAAGTGGCGACCCACTCGCGTATTCTTGCCTGGGAGACCCCATGGCCAGAGGAGCCTGGCGGGCTGCGGTCCAGAGGGTTGCAAAGAGCCAGGCACGGCTGAGCTCACACTGACTCCGTGGGCTTGAGCTGGACCCTGATGGCCAGTTTCTAATCAGCGCTGATCAGTGCTGATCTGCTGGTCTAGGGGGACCCTGAACAGCAAAGATCTCACCCCCATTGCTCTTCGTCTTGCTCGGCTCTGGCCCCGTGCTGAAGACCCTCCCCACTGTTGGATGGTTGTCTGGGCCGTTTTCTCCATTTGCCCTAAGGAGACTGACTTTTGGTGAAGTTACTGCAGGGTCAAGCAGGTCACCCCTGAGACTCTTAAATAGACCGGAAGCTGGCGGAACAGGAGTCGAAGGAGCCCTGGGTGGGCGGTGTGAGCATCCGACTTGTGTCCGGGCTCCCCCACGGCCCTGCTGGTTTTGGACGCGTCGCTGAGCTCCTCCGAGGTTCTGTTTGTCTCGAGGGGAAAACAGTGATAACATGGCCTCCCTTTCGGCGCGGAAGCGTTCTGCCAGTGAGAGAGGCGTGCAGGACTCTTTGTGAGCTGCAAAGACCCACGTTAGAGGTGGCTCCCCCTGCAGTGCCCACCCTGCCAGCTGGCCTGTGGGCCTGTCCTGGCGATGTTGTAGCTGAGCTGGGGGCGGAGGCCTGTGGACCCACCGGGGGGACAGTCATGAACTGAAACGTCTTTTCTCCCTTTTCTCCCCCTCCGCATCTCCGCCACAGCGATTGAGACCCAGAGCACCAGCTCCGAGGAACTGGTCCCAAGCCCCCCGTCTCCGCTTCCGCCGCCCCGCGTGTACAAGCCCTGCTTCGTCTGCCAGGACAAGTCGTCCGGCTACCACTATGGGGTCAGCGCCTGCGAGGGGTGTAAGGTGAGTGCCAGCTCCAGGTCGGGGACACCTTGACGTCTGTCCCGGCCTCTCCAGTCAGTCCGGCGGTCTGGGCTGTGTTTGATGGTTTCATTTCTTCCTTATATAGCTCATTAGTTAAAAATGCAGAAACTTCTCCAGATGACTGATGGAAGCCAAATGTTCCAGGGCCCTTAAAATAACCCGTAGCAGTTCTTTTCAGGTAACAAGAGCCTTTTGAAGGCGTCTTGAAAAGCATCACCCTATTTCTCTTTAGAACATGCCGTCGGTGTCTTTGTAGTTTTATTTTATTTTTAAATATGACTGACAGTCCCTTGAATCAACTTGCAGAGAATCCAAGGTTGAAATTGGGATTTATCTTCCGGCTGTTTCCTCAGCCCTGTGGCCTTTGAATTACAGTTTGATTTTCAGCCTGTAGGGACTCGCTACTGTGTATGGGTCATAAATTCAGGGGAGCCGGATTTAAAATTCCAGCCTGCGGAGTCGTGGAGGCTGAACATGTGTCAGAGACTCTATGGCTGCTTTGAATCAAACTAGACAGTCGTAATCGAGTCCAACAGGCTTAATTGAGTGAAAGAGCTTCTTACTTTTTTTTAAAGAGAGAAGAGAAACAAAGAGTGACTTCATAGGCAGATCCAACTCACCCACAGACAGTCTTTCAAAGGCTTTGTGTCTGTCTTGAAGCCCTTCGCTAGATTCACGGCTTAATTTCTGTTCTCACCGGTGGCAGTTCAGGTGTGTTGTTTAACGTGTAAAATTACAGCCCTCCTGCCCCCCCTCCACTCCCCACCCCACAGCCCCCCAGGTGCTCCAGGGCATTTTATCTTTGGCTGATGCGGGTGGGTACTTACCTTGTGCACGGGGTCTGTGACAAACCATCCTGAAATGGTGTGGCTTTGGAACCACAGCCTTTTCTTTGGTTTGCAACTCTTGAGCCAGTGCTCTCGGCCAAGTTCTGGGGGGGTGGAGCATTTTATCTTTGGCTGATGCGGGTGGGTACTTACTGTGTGCACGGGGTCTGTGACAAACCATCCTGAAATGGTGTGGCTTTGGAACCACAGCCTTTTCTTTGGTTTGCAACTCTTGAGCCAGTGCTCTCGGCCAAGTTCTGGGGGGGTGGTGGTGGGGGGGTCCACGTGGTCCTGGCTATGCTCCACGGGGACTGGATCAGCTGCAGGTTAGCCGGCTGGCTCTGCTTCTGAGGGTGCTATCTGTTAGGGGGTGGGGGCCTCTCTTCCCGATGAGCTGGCCCCAGTTATTCCCACGGGCTGGGTTCCAAAAGAGGGCACCAGGCCGCTCAAGGCCTCCAGGGGCCCAGAGGCGGCAAGCTCTGGCTCCTGACACGTTCTGGTGTTGGCCAGAGCAGGTCAGAAGCCCAGCCTGTTAACGCAAGAGGTGGGAACATAAACTCCACCCCTCAGCCCAAGGAACAGCCAAGACAGAAGATGAGAGGCAGGAGCGCAGGGAAGGACCGATGGGGTCCTCGTGCCCTGCGTCTGCCACACTGCGTGTCTGCTGGCCTGGGAACATGTGGTGGGGGACCCGGGACCCTCACCGCAGCTGTGACACCCCCAGCGGGCCGCCGGACACCCAAGCGTCAGCCCCGCAAAGAGATTAGGTGACTTTTCCTTCCTTCTCAAGTCGTTTGAATAAGCTTGTATTCGTTTACAGGGTGAGGCCCGCTTGGGGAAATTCATTACAGCCTGAGGTACATCTCTTTCTCTGGGATCATGTTGGCGTGAAAGGAAGGCCACTTCCTCCTGTACCTTAGATAGAGTGGGCAAGGCGGTGAGCATGGCGGCCAGCTGGGTGGAAAGTGAAGCTTTTGTGCCCTCAAAGTACTGCTCAATATCCATAACCCCTCGCTGAACCTACTGAAATTTACCCTGAGATTTGGGAAGGGCTCAGAGAACCCCAGTTCCTTCTGTCCATGTCTTGTGCAATGCATAAACACATCATTTTCTAGTGCTCATTTGAAAGTTCAATGAAAGGACACTCCTTTATTTCAAAAAAACTTTGTCATCTTAGGTCCAGAAGCCTTCGTGAGGGCTGTTGTGACTCCACTCACCTGCTCCCTTTCTGCCCTGGGAAAAGAAAAGAGCCAGCGTGTCTGCTCGTGCCAGATCCCTGGCCCTGCCCACGTGTTAAGCTATTTCACAATCTCCGAAGGACAAGCTGTTTTAATCAGCTCTTAGTCAGCTAGTTCTCTGACCTCCTGCACAGGATTCTGACTCTTTTTAGGAAAAACCCCAACAAAAACAAGACCTGGACCAGTACAAGCAACTTTGATGAACTTGGAAAAGCTGTTCAGAGTCCTGCTGGGATGTATCTTTTCAGTAAGGAACAGTAAGCCCAATAAGGTCAGGTGAGCTGGTCAGCCAGTTGTCCAGCTTAAGAATTAAGCCCACCATAGCTTTGGACTATGGGTGGGTCTCTGAAAGCGTGGGCCGCCTTGCCCCCTGATTGTTGAAAAAGACTGGTCTGCATTTTGGCTTGCTGGGAAGATATAGTGACAAAATTCATAGAACTGAAAACCTTAAGCCAAAAGTATGATGTAATCACCAAAGAAAAAAATATATAACTTAAAAAAAAGATATAACTTTTGTTTCCATTTTAAAAATGACCAGTACAGTGCAGACTTTATTGTATTAAAAAAAAAAAAAACAAACAGTATTCTACCCTGGGAGAGAAACTCCTGTTAAACCTGTTATATACACGTTGTTATTTTTGTTGTTGTTTTTACCAGAATAGAATTTTATATTGTACACTGGTTTTGACTTTTTTTTTTAATTTAATAATCTTTCATGACCAAAATATAAGCAACTGCATAGTTCATAAGGCTGTACAATTAGTTTAGCGGCTTATGGTACATCACAATTTATTTCATGAATCCCCTGTTGTACAACTGAGGTGTTCCCGGTGTTTCTCTACTATAAATAACGCTTTGGTAAATAGCCTTCTTGTTTATCTTTGATAACTTACTTAGGACAAATTAGTAGAGGCGGAATTTCTAGGTCAGTGGCTCTGGAGCTTTTTAAGGCTTAAACAAATTGCCAGAATGCCTTCTGAAAGATGTTTATCGGTGTAAGCTCTGTTAGGCTGATAAGAGTTAATATTATTGAAGACTATTAGGACTCTCTCCCTTGTAACAATAAGGTAATGAGTCAAGAAACAACTTCTCAAACAAACCACAGTCTGGTTGTTTATAATGAGCCCCATGCCTGGTGCCGTTCCAGGCTACCAGCAGATCCACACCATGGCCCCCCACTGACCTGTAGGAGTGGGCCCACCCTTTGCCTGGAGATCAAAGATCGCACCTCTAGACTGGCAGCCCTTGCTCTTAAGTAGGATTCCCAGACAGAACCCAACTTACATCCTTAAGAAGGAAAGTCCACAGTGACTCCTGCCTGTCGGGACCAGAGTGACCTTGCTGACTGTTCTTTCAGGGAGAGAACTGCTGTCTCCCTGGGGACAGGTGGCCTCAGAAGCTGAGGAACGGGCCATGGGCTCCCTCTGGGAATGGGCAGCAGCTGTGTGTTGACACGGCATCACCATGGCAACATAACCACTAGTTATCCCACAGGGATGTCCCGTTTAGGGGATTTCCAGCTAAGTGTTGGCAAATTTTTACAGGGGACAAAGGGTGCATAAAGTTTTTTACAGGGGACCAGGAGTACATAAAATGAACATGTGGTGTAGTTAGCTGGGAAGGTGTAACAGTGTAAAGCTGTAAAGCTGATTTTCAGGTGTCTTTAAGAAGCAGTTGCATTGCGCATAGCTAGAATTTGTGTAAAGTTTTGACCTTTATCGTATTTTATATTTCTGTGTTTGTAGCTTTCAAAGGGTGTGGGATCTACAGCGAGAACACCAGGATTTGACTCCTAGCTAGGCTGCTTCCTAGTTTTCTGACCTTGGGCAAGCATCTTTAATTCTCTCTGTCTCTCTCTTTTCTCAGTTGGAAAAGCAGAGCTAATAAGATCACCACCTTGTACTGTTGTGCATATAACATGAGTTACTGTGAAGCACGTGCTTGGCACATCGTAAGCGGTTTATGTGCTTAGTTACTGTTCTGCAGTGTCATTAACGTATTATGCTGATTTTTGCACACAGTATTGTAATGTCGGTTAACATCTTAGTCTTCTTTCTTGGAATGTTCTTTCAGAAACTCCCTGTTCCCTTGTACACAAGGAGACACTCCCTCTTTCCATCAAGACTTAGCTGAAGACCTAGCCAGTACTTGGCACCTCCACTGATTATGCTAGGACAGGAGTTGGCACACTGATTCTGTAAAGACGAGACAGTAAATATTTTAGGCTTCAGAGGCCATACGCTTTCTGCTACAGCTACTCAACTTGGCCACTGTTGCATGAAAGGACCCACAGACAATATGTAAATGGATGGGCTTGGCTATGTTCCAATAAAACTTTATTTACAAAAACAGGCAGTAGGCCATGTTTGGCCCCTGGGCCTAGTTTCCTGATCCCTGCAAAAGTAGGAGTGATACGTCATATCTTGCCTGTGTGCCTAGGCGCTCAGTCGTGTCTGACTTTGTGGACTGTAGCCCGCCAGGCTCCTCTGCCCGTGGGATTCTCTAGGCAACAGTACTGGAGTGGGTTGCCATGCCCTCCTCCAAGGGATCTTCCCACCCAGGGATTGAATCCCTGTCTCTTATGTCTCCTGCATTGGCAGGCAGGTTCTTTACCACTAGCACCGCCTGGGAAGCCCGTCCAGTTTCTAAAATTCAAAAGCTCACGGCCCAAAGCCTTCATGCCAAAGGCGGCATCAGCTCTTTCTGGTGGACGGTGGGCCTAGGATAGCTGTGGCCCTCTCCTGCCTGCCCGGTGTCAATGGCAACAGCTTCAGGGCCACTCTCCCTATCTGTTCCTCCAGCCCTCATCCCCACTCAGCTCCCGCCTCCTTATCACCCAGAGCCAGAGATGAGCAGTTTCCTTATAAGTCAGCTACTTCCAGAAGCACCTGGTTTACCCTGGAGACGCTCATGGGATATTTTATAATCTGTTGTTGCCCAGTCACTCAGTCGTCTCCAGCTCTTACGACCCCGTGGACTGCAGCACAGCGGGCTTGCCTGTCCTTCACTACCTTTTGGAGTTTGCTCAAAGTCATGTCCATTAAGTTGGTGCCATCCAACCATCTCATCCTCTGTCGCCCCTTCTCCTCCTCCCTTCAATCTTTCCCAGCATTGGGGTCTTTTCCAAGGAGTTGGCTCTCCACGTCAGTACATCAAAGTATTAGAGATTCAGCTTCAATGTCAGTTCTTCCAGTGCATATTCAGTGCTGATTTCCTTTGGGATTAACTGGTTTAGTCTCGTCTCAAGGGACCCTCAAGAGTCTTCTCTAGCACCACAGTTAGAAAGCATCAGTTCTTCAGCGTTCAGCCTTCTTTATGGTCTAACTCTCAGCATCTGTACATGACTCCTGGAAAAACCGTAGCTTTGATTATACAGACCTTTGTCGGCAAAGTAATGTCTCTGCTTTTTAATATGCTGTCTAGGTTTGTCATAACTTTTCTTCAAGGAGTAAGTGTCTGAATTTCATGGCTGCACTCACTATCCACAGTGATTATGGAGCCCAATAAAATAAAGTCTGCCACTGTTTCCGTTATTTCTGTATTTGCCATGAAGGGATAGGAATAGGTGCCATAATCTAATTTATTAAATGCTGAGTTTTAAATGAGCCTTTTCAATTCTCCGCTTTCACTTTTATCAAGAGGCTCTGTAGTTCCTCCTCGCTTTCTGCCATTAGACTGGTATCATCTACATATCTGAGGTCATTGATGTTTCTCCCAGCAATCTTGATTCCAGCTTGTGCTTCCTCCAGTCTGACATTTCGCGTGACGTACTCTGCAGAGAAGCTGAATAAGCTGAGTGACAGCATACAGCTTTGATGTCCTCCTTTCCCAATTGTGAACAAGCCCAAGAACAGGACTGGCTCTTGGCCTGCATACAGGTCTCTCAGGAAACAGGTGACGTGGTCTGGTATTCCCATCTCTTGAAGAATTTTCCATAGTTTGTTGTGATCTACACAGTTAAAGGCTTTGGCATAGTCAATGAAGCAGAATTAGATGTTTTTTCTGGAATTCTCTGGCTTTTTCAATGATCCAGCGGATGTTGGCAGTTTGATCTGTGGTTCCTCTGCCTTATCTGAATCCAGCTTATACATCTGGAAGTTCTTATTTCACATAGTGTTGAAACGTAGCTTGAAGGTTTTTGAGCATTACTTTGCTAGCACGTGAAATGAGTGCAATTGTGCGGTAGTTTGAGCATTCTTTGGCATTGCCTTTCTTTGGAACTGGAATGAAAACTGACCTTTTCCAGTCCTGTAGCCACTGCTGAGTATTCCTGATTCGCTGGCATATTGAGTGTAGCACTTTCACAGCATCATCTTTTAGGATCTGAAATAGCTCCACTGGAATTCCATCCCCTCTACCGATTTGTTCCTAGTGGTGCTTCCTAAGGCCCACTTGACTTCGCACTCCAGGATGCATGACTCTAGGTGAGTGACTTATCCGGGTCTTTAAGACCCTTTTTTGTGTAGTTCTTCTGTATATTCTTGCTCCCTCTTCTTCTGCTTCTGTTAGGTCCTTGCCATTCCTGTCCTTTATTGAGCCCATCTTTACATGAAATGTTCCCTTGTTATTTCCAGTTTTCTTGAAGAGATCTCTAGTCTTTCCCATTCTACTGTCTTCCTCAATTATTTTTGCATCGTTCACTGAGGAAGGCTTTCTTATCTCTCCTTGCTATTTCTGGAACTCTGCATTCAGTCGGGTGGATCTTTCCCTTCTTTCTCCTTTGCCTTTCGCTCCTCCTCTTTCTCAGCTCTTTGTACGGCATGCTCAGCCACTTTGCCTTCTTGCATTTCTCTTTCTGTGGATAGCTTTGGTCGCCGCCTCCTGTACTGTGTTACGAACCACCATCCGGAGTTGTTCAGGCAGGCAGGCAGTCTACTAGATCTAATCCCTTGATCTTTTCTATCAGTTAACTTTTCCTGCCTAACACAAAGCCTGAATGCTTTGCCTTAAAACAAAAGACATTTCCTATTGGTCACAGTTCTCTGTGGTCTTCCTGTCCGGGCTGGCTTGGCTTGGGCCAGCTGATGCCACACGGTCAGGACCTGGACAGTGTGGCTGGCTGCTGCCCCATGAGCCCAGCCTGCCCTCCTTCGTGTGGTGTGGCCAGGCTCCCGTCAGCAAGAGCCCAGCACCAGTGTGCACACCTCTGGCTGCGTCCCATTTGTTCTCGTCCCTCCCACTGCCCAGGTGTGGTTCTGCCAGCATTCAACAGACGGAGAAATGGACTCCACCCCTTATGGGGACATGTGGCCGAGTCACTCACTCAGCAGAAGGTGAGGATGCCGGAGCTGATGTGTGATCACACACCTCCTTCTGTTTGCCCTGGTGTCGTGTGGAATTAGTCCCCCAAAACTGCATTCCGGAGTCGCTGTGCTGGGCGCCACGGATACAGAGTGAGCGTGACACACGGGCTCCTCCTGGAACAGGGACACAGACAGGCGAACAGTTCGGAGTTGGAGGAAAGGGTGGTCTGGTAAAGATGAGTGGATCCTGGGTTGATGGGAGATCGGGGCTTCCCAGGTGGCCCGAGCGGTCAGGAATCTGCCTGCCAGTGCAGGAGACGTGAGAGACGCAGGTTCGACCCCTGGGTCGGGAAGATCCCCCAGAGAAGGCAATGGCAGCCCACTCCAGTATTCTTGCCTGGAAAATCCCACGGACAGAGGAGCCTGGTGGGCTGCAGTCCCTGGGGTCGCAAAGAGTCGGACACAACTGAAGCGACTCAGCACGCGGTGAGAGCTCAGGGCTGAGAAGGAGTCAGCTGTGTAATGGGGGCAGTACTTTAGGGCAGAAACTGAACCTGGACTCTAGGGTCATTTCTTCCTGCTTTCTTGTGCCCCCTAACCTCTCTCGGCTTCAACAGGTGTGTGACTTCCCCACGTTTGAACCCCATCCTACGCCCCAGTTGGTGCACTGATTTCTGGTTAGGCGTAGCTTGTGTGGTGTGGGGGTCCCTGGTGTCTACAAGTCCAGGGTGAGTAGCGGGCAGGGAAGAAACTGTGCTTGCTGGATCCCTTCTCTTTAGCAGGCCTGGGAGCATCTTACACTCCTGTTTCAGTTAATTCTCACGACAGCCCTGCGGCAGGTGGGCTGTATGGCCACCGCGTAGTAACAGAGGAAGGCTGAGGCTCAGAGAAGTTAAGGAACATGGCCAAGGTCACACAGCTGGACCCCAACCCCCGCCTGTTTGGAAAATACCCGACTGCTTCAGCCACGTGGAACCAGAGGATAGGAAGCCGTGGTGTGTTCTGTTCCAGAGTGTGGGGTTTCGTGGGGGCCACAAATTAAAAGAACAGGTGGGTGAGTACGTCAAAAGAGCAACAGCCCTCTCTTCTCGGTCATCTCGTAAAAGAAATGACACTTTTACGTTAAGAAGTAAAAGAAGAAAGGGCTTACAAGGCGGTCTTCTCCAAGGAGGGCCGGTGAACAGACGGGCCCCGCCCTGGGCAGCCTCCCAAGTGGTGTTCAGTCCCTGTTCCCTCCGCCTCACCCTCGATGGGTGGAAACTTCCCATCCCTGAGCCAGCGCCCAGCCCCACCAGAGCGGGGGTGAGGCTTCCAGGAGGCCCAGAGCCATGTCTGATTGTGGCCACGCCGGCCGCCTGCTATTTAAAGCAGCCTTGAAGAGGGTAAACTCCGATAGCCCCCTGGTCCCTCGGGGCTCGTTTCATCCATTTTCCCATCTGCCTTTGTTTTCCTCGCCTCTGAAGAAGGAGGCTCTCAGCTCCAGAATGGCCTTCGGCCACTCCACTGGGTGGGTTTGTTTTTTTTTTTTCCTGGCAGACAGCAAGTAGCGTGTGCAGTCACAGAGAGTTTTGCAATCAGGAAGATGGATGTCTGCACTTAATTTTAGAACTTCTATTAAATATTATAAACACAGTTATTTTATTTGACCACGGCCATTTAAGATGACATTGGTTTGTTGTTGTTGTTGTTAATCGACATCGATAAACATGAGCATTATGCTCTTTGGAAACCGTTCCAGGCTTTGCCTGTCCTTCACAGTTGCTTCTGCTGAGGGGTTTGTTGCAAGGGTCCGGTCCCAAGAACAGTGTAACACGCTCAGGACAATAATGAGAGACGGGACGTGTCTGCACGCTGTCGCGGCTAAAGCTGCATTATGAAGCTGCCGTCAAGTTCATTATTTCAGCCCTTGAGCCACGAACTAGGTCCCCTCATAGATCCAAAGAACTTTTCTTTGTAAAACTGGTCAAGAGTGGAGAATTTATTCTCTCACTGATCAGTCGTTTACTCAACACCTTCCGTGAGACAGGCTCTAGGTAGAGAAGTGAAAGGTCGCATGGGTTTTGTTCCCAGTGTTCAGCGCATATCCAGAACGGGGCAGTTCGGCACTAGGTACAGAGTAGAAATTTCCTGACCCAGATGATGAGTGCGCCAGCAAGGAGGGAGCTGGGTGTTTTCCGGGCTGTGACACGTGTGGGCTCGGGGCTCGCTGGGTGCAGAGGAGACCCGTGTTCCTCCAGCACTTTGCAGGAGGGCTTCAGAGAAGAGATGGCGTGACCACAGGCTGTGTGAGCACTTCCCAGATGAGGACAGGGGCAACGGTGTTCCAGGCAGAAATTGAAGACTCGTGTGAAAGCAAGGGAACCTGGAACAGCCTGTGGAGAATTAGGTGGAAGAGTGGAAATGCATCCATTCTGTTAGGGCGTCCACGCGGTGCTAGCAGGAAAGGACCTGCCTGCCAGGCAGGAGACGTGAGAGATGCGGGTTCGATCCCTGGGTTGGGAAGATCCCCTGGAGGAGGGCCTGGCAGCCCACTGCAGTCTTCTTGCCTGGAGAACCCCGTGGACAGAGGAGCCTGGTGGGCCGTTGGCCATAGCGTCACAAGGAGCCGGACGTGGCTGAAGCGACTTAGCGCACACATATCCCCTCGGGTCCCGCTGGTCCTGCACAGCCGCGCACAGGCATCCGAGGGTCAGCAGACGCCAAAGCGGCTCAGAAGGACCCCCTGTCCGTCTCCGCAGCGCAGCCCTGCCCTTCTCCTTCACGGGTTCTGTGGTTCTCTTTTGTAGTCATTAACCCTGTTGTTAGTTTCTTTTAATTAGTTTCCGTTGGGGCATAGTTGATTTACGATGATGTGTTAGCTTCGGGGTGCAGCAGAGTGAATCCGTTGTGCGTATGCTAACGTCCACTCTTTTTTAGATTCTCTCCCCTGTAGCTTACTATAGACTGTTGGGTGCAGTTCCCTCCGCTACACAGCGGGCTCTCATTACTTAGTTGCTTTGCACATAGCAGTCTGTGATGTCAGTCCCAGACTCCCCCTCCTCCTCCCGCTTGATGCCCGGAAGTCTAGAAAATTTTCTAGACTTGCGACTCTGTTTCTGTTCATAAACACGCTCACTTGGACCATATTGTAGCTTCCACACAGAAGTGGTGTCGTATGGTATTTGTCCTTCTCTGTCTGACCTGCTTCACGTACTCTGATCACCTCTAGGTCCGTCCGTGTTGCTGCAGACGGCATTGTTTCCGTCTTTTGTGTGGCCGAGTGACGTAATTGACTTTGTGCGTTTGCTGCCCGGCTCTTCTGTCTCACCATCAGCCTCAGGAAGGCCAGGGCTGGTGTTGCATCTGAACCAGGGTGTCGCGTAGGGCCCTGGTCACAGTGGGGCCCAAAGGAAGGAGTGTTTCAAATCAGGAATCAGATATAATTGTGTAGTAATGAATATAGTAATGTGACAGGTAATAAATCAGATTAAATGGCATGGTAATGCCCATAAGTGGTATCATTATATGTATTCTAATTATATAACAAATGGCATCTGAACATACTGGGTTTGTGATGATATATTCATAAACATTTTTACAAAATGTATTAACAGGATGAAGCCTCGAGTGGCCAAAATCCAGCTTATTTGCTGCCTTTCACTTCGAGGTTCACCCTTCACTGAAAAAGATACATTCTTTTTGATATCTTTGAGCAAACTCTTGAGAATTAGCAACTGGAACTTAAAAACACTGTGAGCTCTCAGCGCTTTAAAGAAAATAAAATCTCGGCATCTAGAATCTCCCTCTATCTAGAAACATCTCGACAGATGAAATGACTGTCTGGCTATTGCTATCTTTAGTTCCTCAGGAGAAAACACTTTTCTTCTTCTCTTCTGCTGGACAAATGTTGTTCTAAATTGAGAAATCATTTTGTATTGAAAAAGCAGGAAAAGCCTGTCTTTTTTTTTTCCACGTCAGATGTAGAAATAAACAGGAAGTGGAGGGTGAATTCTGAATTCGCCTACAATCCTATATTGTTTTTTGGTCAGGTCAGCTGAGTGAAAATAGTTTATTTCATTTGGTAGTTTTGAGTGGTTTGTAAATTTTTTAACAGTTACTAAGTTCATAAATGCTTGTTTAAATTACTTTGCTTGTCTGTTGTTTAAAAATATCTAGAACACTCTCATTTGCTGTTTTTGTTCAATAAGCCTCAAGTCTAGTTCTTGGTAAAGCTTCCTCCCCTTGTCATACAGCAGAGAAGGAAGCCCCCGTGTTTGTAGTTAACCTGTTGACTTGGGGATGCCTTGCTCCCCAAGTGATGTTACAAGTGTGTGTGTTTCAAGAAGTTTGTCAATGAAAAAAATTAGCAAGAAATCAATGCCATTTTTGACTTAAAGCAAGTGTGGAACCCCAGGGAGGAGGTGGTTAACTAAGTTACTTGTACAAAATTCCTAGAGGCCAGCACCTAAAATGAATTGTGACAATATATTACGGTTTCACCAAACGACATGAAGACTGTATTTTTGTCGGAGAAATGAAAGCGTACGTCTGGGGTTTCCTGAGAGGTGATGGAAATTATGACCGAACATCGCTTCTGTTTAAATAGATTTTTACACCATCAGAGGTTATGATTTTAGTGACTTTGGGGAGATGAGTCGTTCAGGTGTCTCTCCAAACCTTTTACTGGAGAGGTTAAATAGGGAGCTTCCAATTCTGTATTTCCTTCTCCTGCATGAACTCTAAGGAACATGAGGAGTGGAGTCACCTGGAAGGGCACTCCTGGGTTGTTCTTTAGAGTTTATTTTACACTGGAGTATGGCTAATTACAGTGCTGTGTTAGTTTCTGGTGTGCAGCAAAGCGATTCGGTTCTGTTTGTGCGTACATCCTTCTTTTCCAGATTCATTTCCCACATAGATCATTCTAGAATGTTGGGCAGAGGTCCCTGTGCTCTGCAGTAGGTCCCTGTTGGTTACTGTTCTGTACAGAGAAGAGTGTGTACCTGTCAATCCCAAACTCCTGATTCCTCTGCCCCTACTTCCCTTTGGTAACGAGGGTGTGCCTGTGTTGCCAGCCCCTGGACTGCTCTTCCCGAGGGCAGGGCTGTGCATCCCTGGTCTTCCCTCTCCAGATAGCTGCCTTTCCCCTCACCTGCATACCTGTGTTAAATTACAGAAACAGGAAAACGATCTTGTATTTGTATTGCCTCTAAGTTTTTCTAAAGCACTTTGGCTTTGTGCAATTAAATTCAGCTGAGCTTTGCTTCCACTGGGGGAGGGTGGGAGTGGGGGAGGGGGGAAAGAACCCTCCAAAATGTGTCCTCTCTGGTACAGAGTTTCCTTGTCAGGTAGCTGTTCGGGGCGTGTGTCCCAGGCTGGTCCCTGCACTTGTGCACAGATTAGGAAGCAGGCTGCTTCCTGTGTGGCATCCACCAGGCCCTTTGCTGCCTCTGGTTCTAACCAGAGACTTGCAGGGAGAGCACAGAGGTGGGCAAAGCCAGGCTGGCAGGGGCACAGAGCAGGCCAGGTCCCGGTCTTAGCATCAGAGCAGCGGTGGGAGGTGGAGCCTGGCTGTGAGATTGGGGACCGACCGGCTGTCAGCAGTGGGAAGGTGTGAAAGTGTTAGTCACTTGGTCACGTCCGACTCTTTGTGACCCCATGGGCTGTAGCCCATCAGGCTCCTCTGTCCATGGGGTTGGGCAAGTGGATAGCCCTTCCCTTCTCCAGGGGATCTTCCTGACCCAGGAATTGAACCTGGATCTCCTGCACTGCAGGCAGATTCTTTACCGCCTGAGCTACCAGCAATAAGACAGCAATAGTGAATTTAGCGGAGAGCTGAGTCCCTGCCTGAGGTTGTATTTGCTCCTCATAAAAATTAGAGAGGTAGGTGGAGGAGGGTTTTTTTTTTTTTTTCCTTCCATTTCACAGGTAAGAAAACGCACCAGGCTCTGCAATGCACGCCCCAGGTTTAGAGTCTGATGCTCCTCCTGACATGGTTGCTGTGGAAACCAGCATGGATACATTGAACAGTTGTCCACTTAATTCTCCCTGATGGTGTCAAAGTCTTTTCACAGTCTGTGATCCTGAACATCTTCATTTCCTGCTATCTTCTGTTTTGACATACAGAGAGGCTGGGAAAGTCTTTATCAGGGGCTCTAGCCCAGCATCAGCCCACAAGACAGAAGTCACACATAGCCAGAAGGACCCCCGAAAATCCCTGCGGCAGGCAGACGGCTGGAGACTGACATATGTCTCCCATTAAGACGACAAAGCCACCTCTTCCTCCAGCTCTGGAAGCAGATTGCTAGCCCTTCCGCAGAGCTACAGACGAGATAGCTGTTTTCTGTTTTCATGCTGTACCAGAAATACATGTCCTTAATTAAGCACAGGAATTATGCGAGTGCAACACAACACTCGTGTCCTGAAAATCACACATCTTTCTAGATATCTCCTTGTCTCTGAGTTTCTTTCATGACAGTCGTTTCCTTGGAATTGGCATTTCTCCTGTGCCTTTTACGAGCTGTATCTTTTTTTTTTTCTTGCTTTGCTTTATTTTTAGTTCAGTATTTTTCCACTTCAGAAAGGTGGCTAGCTGTGTCCAGTGGCTCAGCTCTGCCAGGATGGGGAGAAGTTTGTTCTCTGGACCCTAAACTCATCCCTGAAAAACATCTAGAAATGGGAATGAAGGTCTGCGTGCGTCTCCCGCACACAAGGCTCGCGTTGTCTGGGGAGGACGGAAGGCTGAGCTCTGGCAGCCGGCCCCAGCGGAGCCTTGTTCCTTGTTCCACGTTTGAAAGATGACATTCCTCTGCTCGAAGTGGCCTGCCAGGGTGTCTGGCACCAGTTCTGTGGCCGGCACTGTCGCCCAGGGCATCTCTGTTTGGGTTGGTTGTGTTTTATTCCAGAAGCAGCGCAGTGCAGGCTGCGTGAGCGTCCAGGGGAGAGCTGTTTCTGCAGAGCTGGTTGTCAGGCTCGTCTGCACTGTCCAGGTGGCCTGCCTGCCAGCGCGGCTGCTTCCCGCTCGCTGGCGTCGGGGCCGAGAAGGCGCGTACAGTGAATTTAACTCCTTAGCTTGTTCTCCAGTGTTGCCACGCCCCCCTCGGGGTTTTCTCACAGGCCCCCTCCTCCGTCTCAGGATTTCACGTAATGCTCCCTTTATAACAGAGATCCGTGGATTTGCAAAGTAAATATTCCAATCAGAAAAAGCAAAATCTTCAGTGACCCTATCCGTTGTGTTTCTATGGAGACTTTTTACAGAAAAAGCCCGGGGAGAGGTGGGGTGGAAATCCTTTATATTGGCTGCAGGTCTGAAGTGGGAACGTGTTAAATGTACTTCTTAAGGTCCGTGAGCCTTAAAATAATGAATGATGGAAAAACTCTGAGGTAGGTCAGCAAGGGAGGGAAAACTTTGGTCTTCCAAAGGATTTTCACGGTTAAACAAATTTGGAGAAACTAGAAGGATCAAACAACACGAATTCTCCTCCATGCTTTTGAATCTGAAAATAGCAGCATTCTCTGTAACACAGCACCGCCATTCATACGGGCTGGAAAGTCCCCCAAATCATGAAAATTATCCTAATTAGTCAAACCCCACAGGGGTCATCTGACTGCTCCTGAGGGGAATGAGAATTTCAGTGTGGATCCCGCTTCTGTATTTCATACTCAGATTTGTCTGCTGTATCTGGGGACTCGGGCAATGCGGACACGCTTTCAGCCAAGAAATGCTTTTGAAAGCTGCTGTCCTTGTTTACATTACTCCTTGTTAGCCTCAAGAGTGAGTCTCAGAATCTTAGAATTTTGAGGGGGGCGTTTGGGATATTTATCCGTTTCAGAGGCGTGTCCTGCTGTGTTAGATGCTCCTTCAGCTGGTTGGCCCCCTAAATGAGACCACGCACGGGCCCAGCACCCCACGAGATGCTTGGTGCCTTCTCTTCCATTTGAATGCACGTATCCTCCAGTTTACGCTCTCGTCAAAAACACTGAATGCTAAAATGCTTGAACAGCTTTCAGTCCTGTTCATTGAGTGGCAACAGAAAAAGGGTGGCAGGCGTTAGTGCAATGCCGGAGATTACGGGAAAGGGAGGAGAGACTGACCCGCTGCCTCCAGTTACTCTCCCTGAAATGGAATTGAATGTAGACTTCCTCACCCATTGGTATTTTTGGTCTTAAATTATTCCCTGAGTCAATAAGAGTGAGAACTATGTTCTGTTTAAATGAGTTTGGGGTGCTAATTCTCTTGGCCACAAATCTGAGCCTCATGGATCTATTTAGTAGATAGTATAGATACAGTATTTATTTCTGTAAATATTTGTGGCCGGTAGGTTCTGCACAGAATTATGAATTATGTCACAGCCTTAAAAGGGCAGATTGCCACCCCTGGATCCATTCGGATTTCAACCCAAATAATGAAGTCATGTCGGTGCTCTCCCTACACCTGTGTGTGGGATGTTTGCAGCGGATTAACGTCACAGACCCAGTGTTTTAAGAAGCCTAAAAGAGTGTTCTTTAGATAATAAATCTTGTCAGGTGTTTCTTTTCTGCTTGGCTCTTTTCCATCCGTTCTATTCTTCATCAGCCCTGGGCCTCAGAAATAGTGTTCCTGGGGCTTCCCTGGTGGTGCAGGGATTGGGACTCTCAGCCTCCACCACCGCATCACAGGTCCCATCGCTGCTGCTTGGGAAACGAGGATCCCATGTGCCACGTGGTGCAGCAAATTAAACAGAGAAGAGAAAGGAAATATTCCTGCTGTCCGCAAGGCAGATTCAAAAGCCTGGAGGAGAATTCGCGTTGTTTGACCATTCTAGTTTCCCCACATTTGCTAGAGACTGTTAGAAATGAGAGCTCTGGGGGGAGATGAGAGCGGTGGCCTCAAGGAGCTGGCTCTGTGGCTCTCAGGCCCCTGGGGGTGGGCGGCGTCAGTGGCTCGAGACGCACCCTGCCTCAGAGGGGGAAACTGACCGCAAGAGACCTGTAAGGATTTTAGCACTGTATTTTAGGTTGTCAAGGTGGAAGTTCCTACAAAGGAATATAAAAGTAATGTAAATAAGATGGAAAAAAAAAAGATTTACATACATTTTGGAAACCTTGTACCTTTGTAACTCCTGCTTTCTCTTCCTCCAGCCTCCTGGGAGCAGGAGGAGGTGTGGGTCCCCACGTTCTAAGGCCCTGCGGGGCGCAGGCCACCTCCCTGCTCACACTCACAGCACGATCCATTGCCCAGAGCGGTTCGTGTGGCGCTGCCTCATCCAGGGGAATGAGTGCAGTCCTACTGTGTGTCTGGGAGAATTGCTAGTGTTTACCCTATGGTTGTGTGAGCCCCCGCCCTGTAATAACTTGAGCCAAGGGGCAGAAGGAGGAAAAGATGTTTCAGACAGGATTGGCTGGGTGTGTCCTAGCAGACGGGAGGGGAAGACGGACAGCTTCAGCAGGCACCCTGCCCCGTTCTGCTTTCGTCTTCAAGAGGAGCGTTCTGCTCTGAGCGCTCAGGACTTGACAGGGCCGTCCAGCCCACGGTCCCGCTGTCTCTCCCCTCCACCCGCTGCCACACTGCTCTTGGCATGGAACCCGTGATGTAAGAACAGCACTGGGCTCATCTTGCCACCTGATGAGATAGATGGCGTGTTGCTGTCTGCCGAGGGTGACTGTTTTCTTATCAATTATTAAGGTCACTTCTTGGCCTCACGTTGAACTGGTTTTGAATTTCAAATATTGGTCATTTCCCATTCGTCATATACACCAGTGAAATAACAGATGCCTTCCTTTCATTATGAAAAATCCTGTGATTACTCACAAGTACAGGGCACAATGAGAATTCATGAATACAGTCAGTTCAGTCACTCAGTCATGTCCAGCGCTTTGCTACCCCATGGACTGCAGCACGCCAGGCTTCCCTGTCCATCACCAATTCCTGGAGCTTGCTCAAACTCATGTCCGTCGAGTCAGTGATGCCATCCAATCGTCTCATCCTCTGTCATCCCCTTCTCTTCCCACCTTTAATCTTTCCCAGCATCAAGGTCTTTTCCAATGAGCTAGTTCTTTGCATCAGGTGGCCAAAGTATTGGAGCTTCAGCATCAGTCCTTCCAGTGAATATTCAGGACTTTCAGTGAATACAGCACCTCCTTGCTTTGTGTGTGCTAAGTCACTTCAGTCGTGTCTGACTCTTTGCAACCCCATGGACCACAGCCTGCCAGGCCCTCTGTCCTTGGGATTCTCCAGGCAAGAATACTGGAGTGGGTTGTCATGCCCTCCTCCAGGGGATCTTCCTGACCCAGGGATCAAACCCGGGTCTATTAGTCTCCTGTGTTGGCGAGCAGGTTCTTTCCCACTGGTGCCCTTGTTTTGTATAACACACTTATTTGTGTAGGTGAGGCAGAGAGTAGAGTCCCTCCTTCTTAGGATTTAGTTTCTGAAATAAGTGCATGTGGTAAAAAAAATTTGCACAGGGTTAAAATGACCCTCCATCATCTAAACAGTGTGTTCCAGGCTACCAGTGCTTCACAGCAAACAGTCACAAATGTTAAAGACATAAAACCACGTTTTACTTATTTATTATCTTGCCTCCTGGGTTCTGTGGGTCAGGAGTGTAGACGGGACATGGTGGGGGTGGTTCGTCTGGGCCTCCCCTGAGACGACAGCGTCCTCGGTGCCTGAGGTCTGGGAGGCGGCGGCCCTCGCAGGCGGCTTCAGTTCCGTGTCTGGTGGTTGGCGCTGCTTGGTGACGGGGCCTCAGCTGGCCTCTGGGGCAGAGAGCCCACCGGGGCTTCTCCGTGCGGCTTGTGCCTGCTCACAGGATGCTGATCATGGAGTCTGCAGACGGATTACACCGTGGGCTCGGAGGCCCCCAAGCGAGGGCTGCGGGAGACAAGGGAGGCCACTTCACAGACGAGAGACGTGGCCTTTTTCTTCCTCGTCCCGGAAGCCCCGAGTGTCCCTGCGGTCGAATGTCTGCAGCTCGCCCCCGCCCATCGGGACAGAGCCAGGTGGGCTGAGAAGAGCATCTCAGGGTGGGGGGTAACCCTGTGGTCGTCCTCGGGAGGTCCAGCCTGCTGCCGAGGGGCTCTGGATTGAACCACAGCTCTCTCTCCAGTTGGACACCAGGGGAAGCAGGTGGCGTGTTCTCGGGAGCCTGTCATAGGAAAAGGTGGGTCTCCGTGGACTGGGAAGACCACCAGGGAGCCAAGAGGGACCAGGACCCCATTACCGGTCTTGCACTGAAGGGGACCCGCTTCCTGAGCTCGGGGGCGGCTTGGCGCTCGGCTCCCACCCGCCTCTAAGCCGCTGTGGGCGGGCTCTCAGTTCACAGGTAACCGAGGAAAACGAAGATCACGCAGGCTGTGCGTTGTGCCCTTGTTGACAGAGGAGGAAACAGTGAACCAGAGGCGGGGAGCCCGGCTTCCCCGAAGGCTGCCCGCTCAGCCCCCGGCCCTCCTCAGGCTGTGTTGGTCGCACGATGACTGTCTTATTGATTCCAGGCCACTGAGTGAATTGCATTTTTACAAATAGGACTCTAACGTGAGATGTTCCCGTGCTTCCCTGAGCGCCCTGCCAACAGAGTTATTTATTCCTTTTCGGGCACGCTGTTCCTGTGCGTGGTCAGGGTGCTGAACTCCCACTGACTTCGGCCGAGATTCTCTTGGCCTCAGCTTGGAAGTTGTCTACGGGCCTTTAATTACACCCTCTGGCAAAGGAGAAAGAGCACTTGAAACACGCATAAATTCTGTACATATTTCCAAGGTTGGGCTGGTTAAAAAATGCTGTCTTTTTTTTCTCTCTCTTTGAACTCGGACACGAATTTTTGCAAAGTACAGCGTGTCAAGGGAAGGGCAGTGAGAAAACAGGCAGGGGTATTTACTTAAAAATTACTCAATGCATCCGTCATGGTGCGCTCGTGGGTTTTAGCATGGTAGACACTGTGTTCTGGGATGCGCGCTGTTGGACTTGGTTTTAAATGGCTGCTTTTAAAAATCTCAGCTTTGCTGCACACAGTCTTAGTGATCCATACCCCTCTCTGACCACACATTTTATTTTCCTTTTGTACATTCCCTGTTAGATTAAACCCTCCAAAACTGCTTATCACTTTGTTCCTATTTAAAATTAAAACACAAAACCATGGAATGTATCGAATTTTGTTCAGGTCCTTATGAATGAGCACTTGCAGTGACTTTTTAAAGTTTCAGCTTTCATAGGCCTCCCTGGTGGCTCAGTTGGTGAAGAATCTGCCCGCAAGGTGGGAGACCTGGGTTCGATCCTGGGGTCAGGAAGATCCCCTCGTGAAGAGGATGGCTACCCACTCCAGTATTCTTGCCTGGAGAATCCCGTGGGCAGAGGAGCCTGGCACGCTGCCATCAGTGCGGTCTCAGAGTCAGACAGGCCTGATCAGCTAACACACGTCATGGGTTTAAGGAAACGTGTGGAATGCTGAAGTGGTTCTGTGGCTTTGAGACTCGGTGACGCGGAGTCGTGAGGCATTGGGAGTCTTCACGTTCCTTTCTTGGCTTCATGAGGTCACCACCTGAGCCTATACGGAGGCGGGACCTTCCCCAACTGCAGAATGCACAGGCCATATTAATTGCACTGTATGTTTCTAGGCCTCCACCACCAGACATTTTCAGTAAGCCACATGGAAGTTGCACAGGCTGATCTGGCTTCCTCTTCTGTCCCCCTTCACGTATTACCTGCTATGCCGCGACCAGGGAGCTGGAAAAGAGCTTTAATGACCCACATACTGACAGTATTCCCGAAGTGCGAAAGGCTGGTTGCATTCTTTGGAAAAGGGCAAGCTGTCCCCTCGCCAGCAAGCTCAGTCTTGGTGAGATGGAAGGCGGCAGCCGGTGGCTCCTGCGTCCCCTCAGCCTGAGCTGGTGCTTTTCTCTGGCCCGGGAAGTCATATTGCCCACTCTCTGAGGCAGAGCAGCGGAAACCCAGTTTCATCTTTCCTAGAAAAGGATAATAACCGCTGAGTGTTAGGGTTATTTGAGAAACATGCACTGCCGTGTGTCCCCAGTGTTTCTTTAGGGAGGAGAGCACTTATCTAGCACGTACCCTGTGCTGGACCCCCATTTCAACTCGATCCACCCTCACCGTGGCTCCATGAAGAAGCCACCAGTTGCAGGGGAGACCCCAGCTGGTTTTCCTTTCTCTTTTCCTCTCGTTCTCCACCTGTGCCAGGCCCCAGGTTAGATTCAGGTGCGAATTGAGGTCACTACCTTCCATCGTTAATATTGTCTGACTCACTATTCCTTGAAAGGCGAGGAGGCACTTTGGTTGTGTTGCACATCATTCTAAGGGTAAAAGTCACTGCGTAGTCTAGTCTGTTTGAGTGTTTAGGGAAAAGGACGCTAGATCATTTTCTGCAAAAATGAACCCCGTTAAGAAGTCGCGTGTACTTTTTCTTACTGGAGTTAGTTTTACTACTGGAGTTGAGAATCTGGGTGCATAGCAGAGAGCCAGGCAGGTGGGTCATGCGGGCTGATTTCAGGCAGTGGAGAGTAATGGGAGCGTGATCAAGATACTGGTTATGTTCCCATTGATCGCTGGCCTCTGTCGTGGTGTTTAAGCTTTGGTGTGGATCCAACTCACTAGGACAGCTTGTTAGGCTGTAGATTGCAGGGTCATGCCCCCAAAGTCCCAGGTTGGGGAGGTCTTGGTGGCCCTGAGACTCTGCATTTCCAGCACACTCCTGGATCCTGCACGGGCGCTTGGACCACATTTAAGAGGCCCTGCCCTGTGGAATGGGGCCTAGCATTGTCAGGTTTCCTAGTATTTCAAGTGAACCTCTCTATTCCTTGAGGATTGTAGCTTTTTCAGGGTCTTTTCTGGTGCTCCTGATATTTTGCTACTGGAAAGGGAAAAATAAAACACACACACACTCAAATCAGATGAGGATTAGGCAAGAAAATATTAGGCAGAAACATCAATCTCTTTTGTGATTGAGATCTCCCACTTTTTAAATGTTGCCAACGCATTTAAACATTTTTAAGCGACTGTGCTGGCCACCGCTGAGCCAAAATAAACATCTCTGTTGGCTCAGTTCAGCGTACAGATTAGTTATTTGCAACTTCTGCTTTAGATGCTAAGAAGATAAGGTGGATGAGAATACAAGAATTCAGTTTTTTTAAAAATGTCTTCTCTGCAATTAAAAGTCTCATGAAAAACTTTACAGCAGGAAAGAAGAAAAAAAGAAAAGCTAGTCCCCAAAGCCACAGCATGTGCTTTTATAACCAGAAGTGGGAATCCATCAGCTATTACAAGGATCAGATGGGTCCCTGGGTTCAGCAGAGGCATCCTGTGAGCCGTGGTCCCTGCTGAGGCCTGGCAGCCAGGGGCAGACCTGGCAGTGCTGCTCCCGCCCCGAGTTGCCACCCCTGAGGTCCTGCCCAGGCTCCCCTCACCCCTCTCTGCCCACATCCAGCTCGCGTTCTTCCTCACCTTGCCTCACTTTTTGTTTCAGCTTCACTCGCGCCCTCTTGCCGCTTACAGCTGTGTTCTGAGGTGGTACTGCTAGCACCTAATGTTTTTAATCTCTTAAAAGCTTAATTTTTTAATCTCTTAAAAGCTTATTTTTTAACTTCCCACATAGTGACCATGTTCTGGCTCAGGTGGTAAAGTATCTGCCTGAAATGCAGGAGACCCGAGTTCCATCCCTGAGTCAGGATGATCCCTTGGCGAACGGAACGGCTACCCACTCCAGTGTTTGGCCTGGAGAATCCCCAGGGACAGGGGAGCCTGGCCGGCTACAGCCCATGGGGGTGACAAAGAGTGGGACACAACACTTTTACTTTCAACATAAATTAGCTCATTCCTTTTCCTAACAATGCCACGAGATGGAAAATGGCACTGTCCCCATTGTCAGATAAGAAAACATGGTACACGGAAGTTATTACTTGTCCAAAATCAGCCACACAGTTAATCACAGGCAGAGGTGGGACTTGAACCCAGGCCTGCCTGCAACAGGACCCAAGCCCACAGCCACGAGACTGACTCTCCACTAAGGGTGCTAAGCCCTCGTCTTCCCTGTAGGACTTGGGCCGGTGGGGACACTGAGCCTACAACCCACAGAATGACTTCCACCTGCCCCAGATCTCCATAGGCCATGTGGCTCATCACACCTTTATCTCAGTACAGATATGATTCTGCGTGGCAGAGGCCAGGTTTACGGCTCTTCGAAATGTCTGGAGTTGCCTGCTGGGCCTCATGCAGGATTTCTTAGATCACAAGCATTTGATAAGGTATTTTAATAATCATCATTTTGCTCTTAGCAGAGCATGTACTCAGATTCCAGGCACTGCTGTAATCAGGACTGACTGGACCAGCGCCGTTCGATCAGAATACAGTGTTGGCCGCTGCTTGAGATAAATGTGTCATGTGAGGTGTACTGGCAGCCTCGTTTTTCAAAAAGTAAAAAGCATCTAGTGAAGTTGATGTCTATAATGCACGCTGTCTTATTCTGGATCCAGAATATTTCAATAGAACCATTGAGACACTTTACATTGTTTTTCATACTGAAGTCCTCCAAACATGAGGTTATGGTCACACTTAAAACAAGCCCAGTTTGGACCAGCCCCATTTCAAGGACTCCGCAGCCACAGTGGCCAGTGGATAGCACAGCAGTGGAGCGGAGAGGCACGGGAGCTGCACTCAGAGCCGGCAAGCCCGTGAGGAATCCCCGCAGCGCCTGGTGCGGGGGCGGAGGGGTGCAGGGGCGGAGGGGTGCAGGGCAGCAGAGGTCAGGAAAGCATCTGGATGCAGTTACTTTAAAGAAGTGATTTTGGAGGAAGAAAATGAGAAACTTTGGGGAAATTTTACTAATTGGTGGAAAGTCTGGTTGGGGAAAAAATATGCATATATGGTTTCTCTTTACTGGTTTATTTAAAGAAGTTCATTTTTATTTGGAGCTAGGAAAAAAGTTGCCCGTACCACAGCTGAGGATGTCAGATCCCGAAGAGACAGAACTTTGGAAATAGCGATGTGAGAACCAGAGTTATTCCATTTGAATGACTTAGAGCTTCTTGACCTCTGGACCCCTTTCAGTGGTCTAGATCAGAGGAGCAGAATAAATTTTTAAAATCCTGTTTTCTTTCCTCCTAGCCAAAGAGCGTGCCTTCCACTCTCCCAGAGGTTTGAATGGTGCAGGGGAAGCGTTGCCTTTCTGAGGCCTGTTTTGGTAGCAATGGGGAGAAAAAGACACAGCAAGCCCAGAGATAAGAGCCAGGGAGGCTGCGTACGGGTAGAAGTTCTCTGGATGCACCACGCCAGCAGCACAGACTGTTTCCATTCTCCACGTTTGTTAACGGCTAATCTAGAGATTATGCTGCCATTTGCTGAGAGGGCACAGTTTAAAATATTTTATCATTAATGTGACAGGGAGTTGGATAAAGAAAATGAAGCGTGATTATAAAATGCTAATTATTGTTCTCGAGTGCGTATTGGGCACTCACGAATATTTGCAGCATAATTTGCTTTATTTATTATTTCAGTTTGGTTATAAATGTTCATTCAATTGCAGATGGTATGTTGGCAATTTACAGAGCCATAAAGTTATTTGGAAATCCTAATATTTTCAACCAAAATGTTCTGTTACTGATGGATGGGCTAAATTAAAAAAAAAAAAATCCTGCTCTTTAGAGTTAAATACATTAATTGGCAAGTAGGCTTCAGGGATTTCCAGATTCCTGTGGGCTGCATTTAACTCCTTATAGGAGTAGAGGGCATGGTTCATAGTTGAGAGTGGTAATTTTCTTCATGAGAAAGGATGGGAGGAAAGAAGTCTCTTTTTCCTACCACCCTCGTAATATTTCTTCAAGGCTGAGATTTTTGTTTTGCCGTCTGGTTCAGGGCACTAAAGACACGTGCTTGAAATCACATTTTCCATGTACCACGTCAGTGGTTTCAAAAACCCTGATGTTGATAGTTAGGTGGATTTGTGTGTGACCCTGTATTCTTGTGAGTCTGTGTGTGAGAGAGACAGAGATCATGTTTTCTCCAGCCTCACTGATGACTTAAAAATAGACGTTCGTTTCAGACCAGAGGTTGTCAAGCTACAGCCCACAGGCTAAATCTGGTTGGCTGCCTTTTTTCCTACAGCCCAGAGCTAAGAATAGTTTTTGCATTTGAAAAGCTTGGGGGAAAAAAAGTTATGAAAGAATACTTCATGACACATGAAAATGATAGGAAATTCAGATGCGATGTGCATGGATACGTTTTCTCGGAACACAGCCACGCTCCCTCATTTATGAATTGACGGCACGGCTTCCACTCAGCCACCGCCGGCCTGAGCCTTTACGACAGACACTGTGGTTCGTAGCCTAAAAGGTTTACATCTGGCGCTTTATGGAAGGAGTCTGCCAACCCCTAGATTAGACCATCTGAGAGTTAGTTTCCAAAATAAAGCCTTAACCTTTTTTTAAAACAAAACAAACTCGTTTACAGAATTTATGGAAGTGTAAGAACTTCAAGGAGCAAATAGTTTCAACACACAACTCTTCATGCTTGAAAGCTGGAAAGGAGATTCGAAATGTGAGCCCTGGCTTCCTTCTTTTGTCTTGATGTTGGCAATTAAAAGAAGTGACCTTATATTACTAATGTAAATAATTTTATGCTTCACGTACACGCACTATGCCCAAGCATTCTCTTTGCCCCCCTGCCCCCGCCACAAATAAGGATAAAAGTAAAGATTGTTTTCTTTTATTACCAAATTAAAAGCATAAACTCAGCCATGTTCCAGGATTGTTCTGTTTTTATGAAGGATGGTACATGGACGGGTGGTAATATCAGAAAATATGGCTCCCTTCTACTCCTTGTTGGGAGAAATGTCATTCTTTACTAAGAAATACTGTGCTTAATTAATTCTTGCTCCTAGGAGGTCAACTTAGGGCACTCATTATGGCCTTAATTGGTGGTATAAATCCTGAGAGCCCGGAGGAAAACACATTTCGTGGTGAGTGGTCTGCGGCCCTTCCGGCAAGTGCGCACCAGTGCCGGCCCATGTTGAGAGCGACAGCTTCTAGTTTGATGGGTTGGGGTCTGGCCGCCCTGAGATTAGGTTTAAAGGCCAATGTGCAATAAGAACAGAAATGCCATGACTCGTCCCGGTGTTTTGCATTACACAGTGTGAGACAACCCACTACCTTCTGACTTGGAAAAATCTGTTGCTTTGAACTCCGGTTTTTTGTATTAAATTATAGTCATTATACGGCCCATCTGGAATCTCCTGCCAGGCCAAAAAAAAAAAAAAATCATCTTACAGACATTAGCAAAAGGAAGTTAAGTGTAATTTTTTTTAATTGTCTACTTTTCATTTCCATTTATTTTTTTTCCCTTTTATTGGAGAAACCAGATGGAAAGGAAGGCAGGAGCCTCTCCCTCTGCCGGTTCCCTTTCGGGGCGGAGGCAGAACATTCCTGCCTGCCGCTCCCTCGCGCGCCGGCTGACTTGAGGTGGTGACCGGGAAGCTGCTGGGAAGGGCAAGGGTTCATTTGGAAGCTCATGCCCAGTCGGGGTGCCAGGCTGGGAGGGTAGCGACAGTGTGGGGGGCTAACTTAGGGCTCTCACCCAAGTCGTTGCCACAGATTCCCTTTGACAGTGTGCAAAGGAAACTCACAGATGCCCGCGTGGCGCAGCTCATCTCTGCAGCCTGCTCTGGACTTGGCTGTTTTGCTGGGAGTTGTCTGTTGTGTCTGGGAGACTTGAGTTCTCTCTTGAGCAAAGCAGTGAAGTGAAGTGAAGTCGCTGAGCCGTCCCACAAAAGGCAGAGACCTGAGCTCAGGCTGGAGACGTGGGGGGACCCTATGTTTTCTTTCAGACTCCCAGAAATCTCAGACATCAGAATTGGAGGGTGGGGCAAGGTGGTTTCAGATGTGTGCACCGGAACCGCAAGAGTTGTTCCGAGGTCTGCCAGGATTCCCAGCGTCCATGGGGGCGGATCCGAGAGCCCCCACGGCCTTCCTCCTTTTTTTCTCGGCCAGCCCTCTGCTCCAGCAGAGTCGTTTTCTGACAGCCCAGGGTTCTTGTCCTCCTTGGTCAGTAGAAGCTGACTCCAGGCCAGAATGGGAAAGTCAGGCTAAGCTTTACTGGGGCCCCTGCTGCATAGCGGGGCGGTGAGAACACGTGGTGGGCGCCCTTGCCCACTTGCTTCTTGTATGAAGTGGGGGTCGGGGTGTGGCCGGGGTCAGGCTGGAGGGGTGGCTGAGGTGGTCTGCTCACCCCCTGGTGGTTTTGGGTGCAAGGGGCCTACCCGCTTTTGCCCCAGGCCTTTACAAGTGGCATTTGGGTTTTTGGTCTTTTTGTATCTTTTTATCCAGAATTTGCCCCCTCTGGGCATGCATGTGGTTATTTTTAGGCCCTGCTGGTTTCTTTGTATTTTGTGGTGGAAGACAGGTGTGGCCAGCTGCCACTGCAGCCAAGGGTCCCAGGCCCCAGCCTGTCTCAGGTTGGCAAATTTGAGTCTTTCCCCCACGCGACCCTCCACCCATCCAGATGAACAAATATTTCCCAAAAGCCAGCCCAGGCCCTGGATGTGGTGCTGAGGACACAGGAGCTAAAGAGTTGTGACAAGTCTTTGGCTTCGTAAATTACTTCAGAACCACTCTGTAGTCGTGGATTCGCCCAAATGAATTCCTGAGTTGCTGTGTCTGGAGGGGACGTTTTAAATTTAGGTAATGTTGAGACACTTTTGGACCACATACCGACACACCCAGTACCTATGGGCATTTGAGGAGAGGGATTAGGGCTCATTTTGAATTTCCTTTTTTTTTTTTTTCTGACTCTGCACATGGGATCTTAGTTCCCCAACCAGGGATTGAGTCCTCGTCCCAGAGTCTTAACCACTGGACCACCAGGGAAGTCTCTAATTTTGAATTTCTGAGTAATAAATCCTTGCATCTTGTGAATAGTCTTATTTCAGTCAGGTTCCAGCCACAAGTTTGTAAGTTTATCATATAAATGTATTTTCGTTGCTCTAAATATTTTTTTCAGATTAGGACAAAGTCTGCAAGCATACCTAGCCATGTCTTCTGATGCTTCTCATCTCAAGACACACCTGAGATTTGGTGGCAGAGTGGGAGGGGGGGGGTTGGTGGTCCCCTCCTTGCTTACCTGGGACGGACTTTGTGCAGTTGGTACCTCACTGGTTTCCTCAGCTGAGAGCTTTTCTAAAGCAACCAGGCTCTGTCCTGCCCTCATTTGTGTTTGATGCAGTAATAGACACACATTACCGTTAAAAATGGGGCTTCCTCTGTGGCTCCATGGTAAAGAATCTGCTTACCCATAACAGAAGAGGTGGGTTTGATCCTGGGTGGGGAAGATCCCCTGGAGAAGGAAATGGAAACCCACCCCAGTATTCTTGCCTGGAGAATCCTATGGACAGAGGAGCCTGGTGGGCTACCATCCACGGGGTCGCAGAGACTCGGACGTGACTTCATGACTAAAGAACAGCAGATGAAAATAGTGACTCCGGATGGCTCATCCTTGCAGTGTGTTGAAGGTACCTTCACTAAGTGGGTGAGTGTGGCTTTCAAAGCTAGACCTCGTGGCCTCTCCAGTGCTCACCGTGCGAGGCGGTGTCACGTACCAATCTCCACTTTCAACCAGGCAGATAAGGTATCAGCACAATTAAAAGTGAAAGCTAATCGGGCGGCTTTGCCGGTAGTGAATGCTTACAGAACACACACTGATTCAATAGACTTTGAATAATTCACGGTCGGCACTTTCTTCTTCAATCTGTAAATGAGGATGCCGAATGCAGACGGGCGGCAGGACACCCTATCTCCCCCGCCCCCGCCCCAGCCCATTAAGATAACAAGATGAGGACCACGATTGGGGTCGGGGTGTTGGTGGAGCATCGCGCAGATGACCATTAAAAATTCAAAGAGCTGGTGCTTCGAAATGCCTGGGGTAAGCAACCTCGTAAAAGCCACTTGGAAACCTGAAATTACAGATGAATTCAGCATCGCCTCTTTCGGGTTGCTGCCTGGTGTCTTCACGAGACCCGTTCTCGTGCCCACCGAGGAGTGAGGCTCAGTCCTGAGCATCTCTCGCGGCCAGCTTTGGGTACGCCCAGCAAGCTTAAGGTGATGTTAAAACAAATAGGGATTTCTACATGTTGTCTTGTCTCCTTGCCTCCACTGACACCTTAAGGCTCAGTCGACCGGAGTCATGTGACTCACAGCAGCTTCTCCAGCCCTGGAGGATTTCTCCCACAGCTCCGACCCCTGTTGCCCCTCACCCCGCCCCAGTCCAGATCCCCCAAGTCCGGTGACAGAGGTGGTCCCAGAGAGACAGAACTGCTCCACTGTTCATGGAAGTCGCTCAGTGGTGGTCCCAGGCCGGCTGGACCAGCTAAGGGGCCCAAGCTCTTTTTTTTCCCTACACCTGCCTGTGGACATCTCCTAATTATTCATTTGAGAAAACTCTGGATAAAAATACCAGTCCTGAAAGCATGTATGTTCCAAAGAAGAAGGTCAGCTGTAGCCAAGAAAGTGTTCAGTCCTGTTTGATCTAAGGAAAATAATTCCCCAAATTCTGTGTCCAGGCAGCTGCTTAAGAGAGAGGAAAAGTTCTTTTAGATGAGTTCCAAATAAACACACCCTTCCAAGTTATCTACTTTGTCCTGGGAGAAGAAAAAAAGCCTGGAAGCGTAAACGAAGTTCCATGGAATGGTCATCTGAAAAGAGCAGACGGGAGTGAAGCGCCCCGGAGCCCCCTGGGGTGCCCTGCTGGCCGGCAATGTGGGCTCCGACTGCAGGGACGACGCCACACCCCCGTCCCAGGCGCAGTGGGATGTAACTGTGGAGGAGAAAAATGTCCCTTTGATACAGGAACAGGAGAACAGAACAGTTTTTCATTCAGGATGTGTGTTTCTTCTGTCTAAAGCCAGCAGTTTTAGAAAATGAAGCTACGTGTTTAAAAATAAGGGCTCTGTTAGGGAAAATAAAATGTGTCTCCCTGCATTCATTAGCTGCCTTTAATTGAAAACTGGAGAGCACTTGAGAACTGGCAGGTGCCTCCTTTATGATGGGACCGGTTTCCCCGCGCTCTCCCTCCCGTGTAGTCAAAAGGCTGCTCCCCCTCGTATCATGGGAAAGCCAGGATGAAATGGAGAAGCCGAGAAGGGTAACACTGAGAACGTGCGCTGTGTGCGTTCTGCCAAACCTTCTCTTATAAAACAGGCCCGGAAAGCACAGGAGTCGGTCTCCAAGAGCCGCAGCTCCAGAAGCACGTTTTATAACTCGAGGTGCTTGGGTGGGAGCTGTAAGGTGCTAATTGCAGCCGAGTTCATGCTGTTCAGAGAACTTTACCTTTTGCGCTGGGGACCTATTCAGTCTCAGGGCTTGGCGCTGTGCTGACATAATATTGCAACTTTCATTTTAAAGATCAAGAAAGAGGAGCTAGGGTGAAATTCGAGCCGATTTCTGCCTAATTTGGAATAAGGAAGAAAGGGGTTTGGGATAAATCACGAAGTTGGTATTGCTGTCGGCATTTCTAAGACTAGAATTCCACTGCAATGCAGGAGACCTGGGTTTGATCCCTGAATCGGGAAGATCCCCTGGAGAAGGAAACAGCAACCCGCTCCAGTAATCTTGCCTGGGAAATCCTGTGGACAGAGGAGCCTGGTGGGCTACAGTCCACGGGGTCGCAAAGAGGTGACCACCACTGAGCGACTAACACAACACTGAAAGTGTAGCTTCCTTTCTCTTTTTCCTCAATCCTGAAAACTTAGGTTGGTGGTTAAATTTATTGAATTTACGTTTCCATGCCGATCTTTCTTGTCTTCCGTTTGCTTCATGTGGAATCTCCACATGACATTTACAAAGCGAAGGGCCTTGCCCCCGTGCTGTCTTCCTGCTGAAGTATACATTGGCTGATTTGCAGTGTTGCGCTGATTTCATACAGCAGTGATTCAGTTGTGCACATACACGCACTCTTACTGTTCTTTGCCTTGTGGTTTGTCTCAGGGTATTGGATACAGCGCGATACCGCAGGACTGCCGAGTGTCCATCCTGTGTATGATAGTTGACATCCTCTAACCGCAAACGCTCACTCCACCCCTCCCCACCCCCTCCCGCTTGGCGACCACCGGTCTGCTGTGTGTCCCTGATTCTGTTTCACCGACGGGTCCGTTTGTGCCCTATTGTAGATTCCATATACACGCGCCATCACACGATATTTGTCTTTGTCTGTCTGACTTTTCGGTTAGTGTCGTAATCTCCAGGACCGCCGACCTGGCTGCAGCTGGTATTACTTCGTTCTTTTTTGTGGCTGGCGATCTTCCGCTGTGTGTGTGTACCACATCCCTGTGCCGATGGACGTGCCTGTTGTTCCGCGTCTCGACTGCCCTGAGCACGGGGTGCGCTGCATTACTTTTTGCTTCGAGCAGCTGTACATGCTGCGTCACAGAGATGATTCAGATGCCGCCTGGAAGGCTTCCTGCCTGGAGGAGCGCCAGGAGCACCCGTCGCTGCAGAGTTGCGGAGCAGAGGTCACAGTCGGGTGTGCCGCCCCGGCCGTAGGGGCTCCCGGGCTCCTGACCCTCTGGGGGCCCGTGTCGTGAACTGAAGGGCAGGGAAGGGATCTTGAGTCGTGGGGAACAGCACTGTGAAGGCTCAGAGGGGAGCAGGCGTGCGCTCGGGGTGGGGCCCGGACAGAGGACTCGGGCAGCTTTGGGGACAGGCGGGGGTCTAGACCATTTCAGTGACGACCTGGACGTCCAGAGGGCGTGGATTTGGGATACGGTGCGGTGCCGTAGCAGGCCTCAGCCTGGAGTCACCGTGGCTGTTCCACACCAGGACAGAATCCATCTTGAGAGCTGGGGCTCAAGCAACCTGTTGCCGAGACTGTTGCAGTGACAGGGCCTCGTCTGGTGTGCGGAGAAGCCGACGGTCACGCCCAGTAAACGCCGTTATCTGGCAGCCGTCAGGCTCTTGCCGACCTCAGTGGGAAGGCCCGGCCCGCTTCCCCTCCTGCCCACACAGCCTCTATGACTTCTTCCTTTTCACGCCAGATCCAGGACATAACCACACACACAATGAGAAGTGTGGAAAACTTCCAGCGAAAGGATCCCTGACCGGCCCTGAAAATTAACTTCGAAAAAGTACAAGAAATTCTGGTCAAAGTTTTCTATTTTTTCTTTTCTGATTTAGGTCCCTCTTCACAACACAAAACAATGCCAGCACATCCTAGTTATGGGCGCCTGTGAGAGGCCTTAGAAGGCTGTGATACACGGAGCTGCACCTTGTCACCAGCCCGCAAGTCCTGGCTTTGCTGCTGGTGACGTGTTGCATACCGCATTTCTAAGAGATTTAAAAATCCATCCTCCTCTGCAAAGAATTTATGCATTTTCAAGCACGTTTTGCCTGTGTCTCTTCCTGCTTACCTTTCCCCCATCTTCGGGACAGATGAAGATCTTGAACTTGGGTCCAGAGGAGATTTAGTAATTAATGTGCAAAGCAGCTGGGGTCTGCTAACTCCTGGGCTGTGGCCGAGGACCTATTTTGGTGCAATTTTTCTCAGTGAAAGAATTGAGATTTTTAAAACTTAAAATGCACTGGCTTCTTGCCCTGTTATATTTTGAGTAATCCTGATGATAAATCGGTAACTATGGGTTTCACGGTGGAAGGGCACAAAATAACTGACCAAAGTAATCTAGAAAACAGATGTCTTTGGTGGGTTTAAAGTGAATTCTCAAGACCAGATTTAAAGAAAGCTATCTGGAGCCCAGTGAAATCATCCATTTTAGAGGAATTTTTTTTTAAATTCTCTTACAGTTTTTTTTTTTTTTTCCTACTCTGTCTCAACTCAAATTCTTGCAAAGTGGGGAAGTGGTCCTTAGGATACTGTACTTGTAATATTTAACCTGCTATACAGAAATCCTTTAGATAACAGAGTAACTGTTGGGCCTCGTATTCTTCAGCTTCTTTCTGCTTTACTCTTTCTCTTGGTGGCTCCCAAGGAGGAGTTGGCACATTCAGGAGGCATATGAAGGAGCTTCTAGATTCTCTCCTGAGACTGCACCTAAACATATGTGCTGTCTGGAAGGAAATTTTATCCGGTTCTGAGAAAGTTCTCCATCTTCTTTCTACCCCTCCCAGCTCCCTCCCAAAGTCCCTGATCCAAGTGTGGAATAAAGCCCAAAGTAGAACATCAAATACCTCCTGAATGGTTTTCCCTTCTGGCTCTTTCTGGAGCCATTGAATTGCCCAGAAGCATCCCGAGGAGATCTAAAGCATCCTGGTGGTGGACTTGCTTAATTCCGTCTCATCTGCAGTCTTACAGCTAGCCTTGAGGTCATCCAGAGGAGAAGAGTTTCAGGTCCTCACGGAGGAAGAAATTGGAGACCTTTGCTGGAGATGGTATTCTAGGGCCAGGACTGGCTGTTTGATTTGCAGGACCCAGGCAAAATGAAACTGCTCACCTCCCGTTCAAAAACGGTCCAGAAGTTCCAGACAGTAGCAGCAGAGCAGTAACCCAAAGGCAAGACCCTTCCCAGGGCTGAGCTCTGTGTGGCCGCCCCAGACACACGTGGGAAGCTGGCCCTGCCCAGGGCAGAGCCTTACACGGAATAGCTGGTTTAACCGGTAGTGTTTGCTTGTCTTATGAAACTCTCCTCCTCAAATCTCGTTTGTAATTATTGGTCCCCAAACCTGATAGATGACCTACTCATAGCCTGGGCTTATAATAATCAGCCAGACTGTATGATAGGTGAGCACTTTTAAAAACTCTTATCCAAGATCATGCTTTGGAAATATAAAAAGCTTTTTTTTTTTTTTCACCTAAATTGAAAGACGTTTTTCCAGTCAATTAAACTCTTCTTACTTGTTAGTCCCGGTTCATTTTACCCAGTGGCATTTCTTCCCCAGATATGTTCCTTTAAAATAAAGAACACTGTGGATTGAATGCCCTGGCTCTGTGCCCGTCCTGGGACGTGGAAGACTCCAGAAGTGGAAACCTTAATCTCGAGTGTTGTGAGTTCAGGTTCGCAGTTAGGAACCCAGGCTACCTTTGCAAACTTGCTATTCCTGGGGAGTTCTAATTACCAGGGGATTAGAAGGATTGAGAGCGTTGGCCTCTAGCTCTAACAGGGGTTGAGCTCTCAGGGGCTCACCTGACAAAGTCCAGGAAAAGGCCGTAATCACCCTCTTCTGGAAAGACTGGCTCCCACAGAGATGAGGTTTTTGCTAAATCTGTGATCTTTGCCTTCTTACGAACCATCTTTCTAGGCATCTCCCAAAATAAAGCAAGTGTTAGTCACTCTGCTGTGTCTGACTCTCTGCAACCCTGTGGACTGTATAGCCCACCAGGCTCCTCTGTCCTTGGGATTTTCCAGACAAGAATCCGGAGTGGGTTGCCAGCCCCTGCTTCAGGGGATCTTCCTGACTCAGGGATTGAACCCAGATCTCCTGCCTTGTAGGCAGATTCCTTAGTATTTGGGCTACCTGTCTGCCTTCCTGACCTGACCCTGTCTGCCTATCAACCTCAAAATAAAGGCTTGTCTTTCTAACCTGGACGAGAGTCAGTGTGCTTAGGAGACTTCCGTCTGAGGGAGTTGGCAGGAGAGTGTTGGGGCTGAAACACGTGGTCCAGGGAAAGGACTCAGAAGCCACCTTCCCAGGAGCAGGCAAGTGGCGCCATGGAGTTCGGGGCCTCCTAGGAGCTAGGCTGTCCACCTCCACGTGGACACCTGTTCACCTTTGCTGAATTCACAACAGTGGCGCCTTGCCCTGGCAGAGGCTTTTTTTAAACAAAAAAACGAATGGCTCTATGCCCGTGCCCCTTGGGATGACACAACGTTCTTGTGTGGAGCGTGGCTCCCAGGCGTCTTCCTTGGGTGGCGCAGAGCGGCCCCCGGACTGGCGGCCGGCCTTCTCAGTCCCGTGCGTGCCCAGCCTCCCTGCGGGGGAGGAAGCGCTCTGTTTGTCATCAAAACAGCGGGCTGTTTTTCTACTTTCTCCCTCCCTCTCACCATTGTCTTTCAGTGGGGTGAAAAGGTCTTCACTTTTCTCTTTCTCCCCCCAAATCTGGCTATTAATAACTTCTCAGACGTTGTCACGCACAGACTGCTACTCAGCCCAGAGGGTGTGTTTTTTGTTTGTTTAAGGCAACGTGTTTCCTGGTCTGAAAGCCGCGTTTCCCAAAGTAGCTGCAATGGGAGTATTCCACCCTCACCTCCCACTGGCAGCTCCCCTGCTTCTGGCTGGAGATGGGAATTGCAGGTCTGTGCTTGGCCAGCCCGAGTCTCCGTGCCAGGCCCGCTGGCCCGGGGGATGCCCACCTGGGGCAGCCATCTGCTCGCTGCTCTTGGATCGAGCTGGGATCGCAGTCAATTCCTTTTAATGAGCGAGGGGCGAAGACTAACACTCTCACTGCTCTCTCTCTTCTCTCACTCTGGAAGGAGAAAGCACCCTTTTGAACTTTGCACGGGATAGAAATCAACTCCGCCGAAGCTCAGTGCAAATACGTGTGACGCCCGTGCTATCTTTTGGATGGATTTCTCCTGACCCAGTGTGTTTTATGGTGAATTTGGGGCCAAGTTGTCTTTTTTTTTTTTTTTTTCGGCAAAACAAAAAAGATTTAAATTCGTGCCTTTCTTCCAGAGATCATGACACTTTGTACACTTGTTAAACCTGACGAAAGGGGCTCTAAAACGGAAAAAGCAGCTTCCATCCAAAACATTGCATTGTGAATTCTCAAAATCATCTTGAGGATTAAGCAGGAGGCAGCTGAATGTGCTGTCATTTCGGAAATCAGAGATTCTGGCCTACATTCCTGTTCAAACCTAAGGGCTTTAGGTATTTGTATTTTTTAATAATGATTTTTTTGTGTGTGGTTAAAGTCATGTCATATAAAACATATTATTTTAACCATATTTAATTGTTCAGTCCAGCTGCACTAAGTACATTCACACTGTTGTATAATTCTCGCCATCATCCATCTTCTGAATTTTTTGCTGTTCCAGGTTGAAACTCTGCCCCCACCAAACACTAACCCCCTCCCCCATCCCTGCTCCCTCCCATCCCCTGCTCCCTCGATACCCAGAGCTCGATGGTCTGCTTCAGTTCAGTTCAGTCGCTCAGTTGTGTCTGATTCTTTGCGACCCCATGGGCTGCAGCACACCAGGCCTCCCTGTCCATCACCAACTCCTAGAGTTCACTCAGACTCATGTCCATTGAATCGGTGATGACATCCAACCACCTCATCCTCTGTCGTCCCCTTCTCCTCCTGCCCCAAATCCCTCCCAGCACCAGGGTCTTTTCCACTGAGTCAGTTCTTCACATCAGGTGGCCAAAATATTGGAGTTTCAGCTTCAGCACCAGTCCTTCCAATGAACACCCAGGACTGATCTCCTTCAGAATGGACTGGTTGGATCTCCTTGCAGTCCAAGGGACTGTCAAGAGTCTTCTCCAACATCACAGTTCAAAAGCATCAATTCTTTGGTGCTCAGCTGTCTTTCTGTGTTAAATTAATGCAGGATGAAATCAGTGCCCAGCTTGGCAAAATACGCTGCTGACCTTGGTCCTCGCGTGCATAGAAGAGGGAGTTCCTTTCCAGCAAGTGCCTGGCATGGCCTTCCTGACCTGACCCTGTCTGCCCAGCAGCTCCCTGTCTCTGCCGTGGCTGCAGACACACGCCCATCACTCACCTCTCTCAGTCTGCACCGCTGGCCCTTCCCTGCCCTTCCTCACCCCGACCTCTGCTCACCCACAGTGTTTTCACTTTATTGGACTATAGCTGATTTTCAAGGTCGTGTTGGCCTCACGTGTCCGTCAAAGTGATTCGGTTAAACATATACGTGTATCCACTCTTTTAAAG
>SJYC01009836.1:0-26699 GCA_006408675.1 Madoqua kirkii
CCTGGCTGCAAAACAATCCCCCCCCCCCCCCCCCCCCCCCGCCATGTTCATTGTAGCGCCGTTTACAATAGCCAGGACATGAGAGCGGCCCAGGGGTCCACTGACAGACGAGCGGATGAAGACGTGGTGGTACACGTGTGCTGTGGACTATACTCAGCCACTGAAAAGAGTGAAATCGTGGCCTTTGCCACAACTTGGATGGACGTGGAGATTATCATACTAATTTTACGTAATTTTCATCCATTTTGACTTAAATGACCACACGTGATTAGCAGCTACCTTTTTGGACAAAGCAACTCTCATATGTAATTAAATGACCAAGCAGTCATTTTTCTGCCTTGTTTACGACTGTGGTGAATATTTTTCTTAAACACTCTGTCCATTAAGTCATGTTTTACATACGGTTACATGAGCTAAATATGTAAAAGGAGTTGGAGAGGACACCTTTGCAAAGACCTAATTCTTTCACAAAGCATATAATTTTCTTCTGCAGATTGAATGCTGCTTCTGTTGCGTTTCCTGACAGTAGACTCACCTGAATTCACTCTGGCCAACGTGGGAACCACTTAGGAAGTTAAGTCTGTCTGGAGGGAAGTCAACTCTGCGTTGTGTGTCCCAAGGCATTCATTTTCTTTTAGCAAGATAATAACAGTCATGTTCGGTTTTGATTAAAAGGAACTTTCTGCTTTGCAGCAAAGGGAGGGACTGTGAGTATGACCATCATATTTCATAAGGATACAAGGATTTTAAGGCTTAAACAAGTTAACTTTGCTGCTGCCATCACTTCATTACTCAGAACGAGCAGTCGGTGCATTGATAAGGTTGACTTTGATTTCTCGTGAAGCTCGGTAGTTTTGCTTAATTTTCTCCTCTTTTCACTTGCCCACAGGGCTTTTTCCGCAGAAGTATTCAGAAGAACATGATTTACACTTGTCACCGAGATAAGAATTGTGTTATTAATAAAGTCACCAGGAATCGATGCCAGTACTGTCGACTCCAGAAGTGCTTTGAAGTGGGGATGTCCAAAGAATGTAAGTGGAGCTTCAAAGATTCTTTTTTCTTTGCTTTATCTATACATATGATTACTCAGCCTCCAAAATCAAGTTGTGGAGGACATCAGCCTGTGGAATTCAGGCATGACACTAATGATATATTGCCACGGTTAGGTGTCAACAGAGATGGCATGGAAATAGAAACCTGAGGATTTTCAGGTAAAATTTGAGTGGCGTTTGGTGAAAGGGGAGGAGCTGGTGTCGTGCTTGTATTCCAGAGCAGTTCGTAACTGACTTTGTGTCTCTGCTGGTAACCCAAGCGTGTCCTGGAAGCGCACGGAGACCATTCCCCCATCTTGACAGGAGAAATAAAGAGGTCTGCCTGTATTGATGAGAATAAAACGAGGCAGAGGCGTGTGGAAATAATGCACCCTTTTTCAGCGGGGAGGGAGTATCAAACTTTTGCCGTCGAAGAAACATTTAGAAATTTGGCACGTTGACACTTTTCCAAACTTGATTCAGCTTTTCTCCTTCCCACCACCCCATCCTCCAATTATTCACTTGATTAATTCAGAAGAGAACATGTGAATAGATTAAGAATGAGTGGTCCATAATCATCGGCTTATGGGCTTTGAAGTGGACATGCTTGAACATAGGCAGAGGGAATAGAGCACCGAAAAACCATTGCTTGTGGGTTATCCTTGGTGCTTTCAGATGAAGAGAGCAGGAACATGCCAGGCCCATGCCCCTGGCTTGGGCGGGTGTGAGGAAGAGGCAGGTGTGTGTACCAGGGGGCACAGTGGGTGGAATCGCTGTCCACCTGCCCTGCATCCCATGGGGATCTCGTGGGGCCCTTGGCGGGGCGGCCTGGATGGCTCTGGAGATGCTGAGCTGCACACACCGTCATCTACAAGGGTGGGGCAGAAAGCCACAGTTTGGCAGTGGGGTTTGAAGACTCATGTTGTTCAGAGGCTCTTGGATTTTGGAACTGGGACATGCGGCCCAGTGCCAGTGGAGAAGGTCCCTGGAGCCAGGTGGGCCCGCACTGAGGGTGTGCCGCCAGCCACCTGGCTCTGCCCGGGAGCTGTACTCGAGGATCTTTCTTGGAGGCCTCCCCAGCGTGTTCCTAACTGTGCCCAGGGTTTAAATGGGCTTTTCCACCTATTGGGTTTCTACACTTCAGGGAAGACATCAGGGTTGGATCGATTCACTGGACTCAAGCCATCAGTATATTCTGTTCCAGGCACGTCATTGGTTCATGGTGAGCTTGTAACCGAGGCTGGTCCAGTGAGAAAGAGTTCAAGACTCACGCTCATGATCCATAAAAGAAAACAATGGTTAATTAGACTCCATTAAAATCAGAAATGTCTGCTGTTCCAAAGACACTGTGAAATTAATGATAAGACAAGCCACAGGTGAGGAGAGAGTATTTACAAATCACATATCTGATAAGGACTTAAATGTAGAGACAGAAAACCTTCAAAAACTAGATGATAAGAAAGCGAATAACCCAATTAAAAAAAAAAACTAGTACTCTTCAAAAACGCAAAGATTCTGAAAGACAGAATGACTGAGGCATGTCAGCTAAGTGATCTTAAAGATGCTGGAGCAGGAAACTGTCCATAGGACATTATTGGGGCAATTATTGAGATTTGAGTACAGACCAAAGTTTAGGATTGAGTCCACTTTAAATTTCCCGACTTTGATCATTGTACTTTTGTTATATGAGAAAGAGAATACTCATTCTCAGTATCTGCAACTAGCTCTCCATGGTTCAAAAGACAGGAGTGTGTGTGTGTGTAGGTGTGTGTGTGTGTAGGTGTGGGGGTGTGGGGGTGTGTGTGTATGGGTGTGTGTGTGAGACAGAGACAGAAATGAGAGAGAAAGAAGAGAGGGGTGGAAAATATCAAACCTTACGCGTCTGAGTGAAGGGATTCACCGTAAAGGAGCTCCGTGTACCATTCTTGCAACTCTTCAGCAAATTTGAAATTTTATCAAAGTAAAATTACTAAAACAAAAGACTCATGCTTAGAAGTGTCCCGCCTTCTGCCGCAGGTGCTCGGGGAGGCAGGTACCCACAGGTCCTCTCAGCCCTGAAGGAGGGCAGTGACAGGTCAGAGCAGGCTCTGTGGATGGAGGAGTGGACAGACAGACAAACTCGGGCCCTGACAGCATCCCTGAGTTGCCGAACCAACCGCCCCTGGAACCTCTGCCTCCAGGTCCTTTGGTGGTATCTGCCAAGAAGTCATCATGAAGGCCCCTGGGCTAGATTCTCATTCATAATTAAGCTCCCAATGAGCAAGCGTGGGGTCACCAGCCCCGAGGGTACCAGACAGGGAAGCGTCCGGTGGGCGGCATCCTCCGGGGGCTCTGACTGCAGGCGATGAGTCCACGTTTCAGCCAGTTCCTCTGACCCCCTCTGGGCTTCAGAGCTATCAAATAAAACAAAAATCAACAAATATTATAATATAAAAGTAATCTTTACTTAGTTCAGGCCCTAAACCCTACTGACGAGAAAAGAGTGATATTGCCCTGAAAGGCAGATCATTTTTATGTGTGTGCAAGACCCACAGGATGTCCCCTTAACCCCCTTTCTTGGTCTGACGTTCTTTAGATGTGGCTGTTCCGCTGCAGTTCTGTGGGGGAATTCTGGTTCAGGCTGCAATTATAAAAGAGGAAGGCAGCTGTGGACTCAGGGTAGATCGGTACTTTTGCCTTTATTTTCTGTGGGCTAGAGACCCATTTCCTGCTTACATTACTTAAAACCCATACCCTGCTGCTCTGTAAAAATCGGCAGATCAGTTGCCAATTAAAAAAAAAAAATAATGTTCACACCCACAGGAAAACTCTAGTTTCAACCCTCACGGAACTTATCACTCTAATTAGTTTGAAAAATATAGGAATGGGAAGAAAATGGGATCGTTATGCCCAAGTATACAAAAATAAGTGTATTTTCTTTAGAAGGAAATCTAAGGCGAAGACAATAAACACTTGGAGTATAGTGACTGAGTCTAATAGAAAATTTAAAAAGTTGAAACAGAAGGAAGCAGGAAAGTAAGAGAATCGGTAACCAATTAGACCACAGTATCCGCAACTGAAATAAACCCAGAAATCATAGAGACTCTTGGGATGGTCGAGCTGAAAATGGATCTCAGAGATTGGTTTTCACTCACCTCTCTCCCTTGACACACAAGTACGCCAGGACCCAGGAAGACGAAGCGGCCCTCCCGCCATCCCCTGCTGGCTGCAAACAGAGCCAGGCCTAGAGTTCACGGCCGCCACCTCTCCTTGCCACGCTTTCCTCGCAGCACCAGGACGAGCAAGGCTTGCCTCTGGGTCTAGTCGTAGGTCATGTCAGTTCACTAGGGTGTTGCAGAACTCTTTGGATCCAAGGACAGAAAACACAGCTGAAACTTGCCATAAGCTCAAAAATCAGCACGTGTAACGGGACTTTCCAGATACCATGACTGGATCCAAAGGCTCCCGTTTGTTTTAGGGGCAGTTTTGATTGTCCCTTTCATCTCTCCCAGCCGGTTTTTGTTTCGTTTTGTTAGTTTACTGTGTTGGTTTTGTTTCTGGGAAGCTTTTCCAAGTGGCTAATAAAGATGGCCAACCAACAGCTCCAGCCAATAGCCTACCCAGCGGAAACACAGGGACCCAGATCCTCGGTAAAGGCAGGACTTGGGGGTGGGCTGGGGGCTGAATAGTGTGATTGCTAGTTCCGATCCATGTCCATCCCTGGACCCTGCCCCCTTGTGCCAAGAGTACCAGAAACCGGAAAGATGGGGGCAGAAACGACTTCACGTTCGCCATGAAGCATCAAGTCTTTCCGCACTGTTCCCAGGTTGTTCTTATTCTCGAATCTGTTGGGGGCAGAGAAAGAAACCTCAGAATTATAGTGCTCGCTAACACAGACAAGGTTTTCTGTGTACCAGACACGATGTAAACTGCTCGTGATATGTCATCCCATTTGATCCTCAGAGCAACCCTGTAAGATGGGTTCATTTCAATTCCTCTCTCCCCCTGTTTTTGGAAGATGTGAACATTGAGACACAGAGAGATTCATTTACTCGCCGTAGCACAGTGGGTAAGAGGCAACCCTGGGCTTAGGACCCAGGGAGTGACACTGTGTACCCCAAAGAGCAGCTTTGAAAACTCTGGGTTTTATTGCCAGTGGTTAATAAAACAGCAGTCACACTCCTTGCTGTATTAGAGATGTACGCCCTGGAAAATCATGTGCCAATTTAATTTTTGTAGATCAAATTTGGTTTTAAAAGTATACAGAGATATATATAGAAAGCCTTTACTGTGTGTCCCGTCAGAAAAGCAAGGTGGTTTCTTTATTTTCCTGTTCCCTGAATGCTGGTAGGCGTACCTTCTATTTTCCAAGCGCTTTGTACAAGACGGGAACCTTTTTTTTTTTTTGCAGAAGAGTAGCTATCTGTCAGAGCATGGGATTTGAAAGTGGTAACAGCAAGAGGGGAAAAGATTGATTTTCAGCCGCGTTTGAAAAGTAGTACAAAAATTTATGAAGAACTTGGAGAGGAGGGAAAGGAAGTAACATGACTTTAGCTTGAATGATGAGTCATGTGGCTGGGAGGCTGGTGACCACATCAGGCAAGGAAAGTGTGCAGCAAAGCCCTAAAGTAAAAACCAGGGACAAAAGAAAAAGGATCAGCAGCAAATGAAGACAGAGAATTCGGGATTGAGAACGAGACACTCGGTCCAGACAAGCCTGTGTCCGTGGTGGGGAGGGAGCAGGTTGAGGTCACACTGCTTAGAGACCACACAAGGGAAGCCGACAGTGTGCATTCTGGTCAGCGACAGAAAGCCCAGTGATAATTCACAGCTTTCAGCCATTGATCCTCAAAACTGAAAAAGGGCCGAATAGAAAGTGCTTTGGCCCTGTGGGTCTCGTGGCCTCTGCCCCAGCTCCTGGGCTCTGCCGCTGAAGCGCAGGCACAGCTGTTGCTGCCGGTGTTTAGTGGCTCAGTCGTGTCCAACTCTTTGGGACCCCATGGGCTGCAGCCCGCCAGGCTCCTCTGTCCATGGGATCTCCCAAGCAAGGATACTGGAGTGGGTTGTCATTTCCTCCTCCAGGGGATCTCCCCAACCCAGGGGTCGAGCCCCTGTCTCCGGCATTGGCGAGCGGACTCTACCACTGAGCCACCGGAGAAGCCCAATCACAGCTATAGAAAACAGGAACAGAAAGGTGTGGTTGTGTCCCCGTGCAGCTTTATTTACTAAACAGGTGTCGGGTGGGTTTGGCCTGGAAGTACTCCTGCCTTCCTGGCACCCCCAGTGGTCAGCCTTGCTGACCTGTGACCTCACCCCCAGCTTTCCCCCCATTGCCACCTGCGTTTCTCCTGTGACGGGTCATCACTCAGCTTCCAGCTGCCCTCGAGCTTCTGGCCTTCGAGCCTCTCACAGCTCCGAGTCCTGCAAAGGCTGTGCCCTGGGGTTAGGTTTTCACCCCCTTTCCTATCCAAGGAACCCCAGAAGCCTGCTGAAATGCAGCTTCCTTCCTGAAGCCCCCTGCAGGCTCCGCGCTCTCCCCTGTGCTCTGAAGGGGAGGCTCTGTACATCCCTCTAGGAACCACAGGCTACTCTATTATCCCGTGAGGCTTCCCGGCTTGATTATAAAGCCCTGAGAGGCGAGCGGCCTCTGCTCCTCACCTTGTAGCCCCAGAAGCTAGCACGATGCTCACACAGTAAAGTCAGGTTGGTCGAGGGGCTTAACTGAGAGACACCCCGGCCTCCGCGAGCTGTCAGCCACAGAGCCTTTCTGGATAAAACTATCCAACTGTCACTCACTTCTCTACCCCGGGCCCAGAACAAGACACACCTTCTGCAGGGCTGTGTTCTCTACCTAGATGAGCGTAGCCTTGCTGCTGACTGACCACCTGGGCATGGTCTGAGAAGGGATGCTTCCTCCCGTTCAGAGGCCAGTATTGCTGCCGTCAGCTTCCTCTGCCTGGTCGCCTTCCCTTGCAGACTTAAGTTCTTCTAGTGTGTTCACTGGGAAGACCGTCGAGCCGAGGAGGCATAGTGTGTGACCGTGCGTGAAAAACACAGGGAAGGTGGGAGGAACTGGGATGGATGGGCAGGGGGCGAGCTGTGGCTCCCTTTTGCCAAACCTTGGTAATGCTGGCTAGGGTTCTTGGCCTCCTCAATCAATAGACATTGATTAGAGGCCAGACAAGAAATTCAGGCAAGGCTTTATTGGGGTCCCTGCTTCATAAGGGGGAATGAAAACAAGTAACAGGCTCCCTTGCTCACTCCCTGAGTGAGGCAGCTGGTTCCTTACATGAGGGATGGGGATGTGTCCTGGGCTTCCCTGGTGGCTCAGCCATAAAGAACCCGCCTGCAGAGCAGGAGACCCGGGTTCAGTCCCTGAGTCGGGAAGATTCCCTGGAGGAGGGCATGGCAACCCACTCCAGTATTCTGGCCTGGAGAATCCCATGGACAGAGTAGCCTGGCGGGCTACAGTCCATGGGGTCACAGACAGTCAGACACAAAAGAGCAACTCGAGAAGGGGCGGGGGGTGGTGTGTGTCCAGGGGTCAGGCTGGAGGGGTGTCTTAGGGTTTGCCTGCCCCTTTGGTGGTGTTGAGTACACGGGGCATGCACAGTTCCCTGCTTTTGTTCCCGACTCTGCGGAAGTGGCAGTTGGGTTTTTTGGTCTCTCTGTATATCTTGTTGTCCGTAATTTGCCACAGCTGCTCACATATGTGCAGTTGTTTTTAGTCCCTGCTGGTTTCTTTGTATCTTGTTGCTGGGAGAGACGTTTGTCCAGGTGCAAGCATAGCAGCAAAGGGTCCCAGGCCGTCTCAGTTCAGTTCAGTTCAGTTATTCAGTCAGGTAATGTCTGACTCTTAGCGACCCCATGGACCGCAGCATGCCAGACCTCCCTGTCCATCACCAACTGCTGGAGCTTACTCAAACTCATATCCGTTGAGTCAGTGATGCCATCCAACCCACCTGATCTGTCGTCATCTTCTCCTCTGACCTTCAGTCTTTCTCAGCATCAGGGTCTTTTCAAATGAGTCAGCTCTTCGCATCAGGTGGCCAAAGTATTAGAGTTTCAGCTTCAACATTAGTCCTTCCAATGAATATTCAGGACAGATTTCCTTTAGGATGGACTGGTTGGATCTCCTTGCGGTCCAAGGGACTCTCAAGAGTCGTCCTCAACACCACAGTTCAAAAGCATCCATTCTTTGGCGCTCAACTTTCTTTATAGTCCAACTCTCATATTCATGCATGACTACTGGAAAAACCATATCTTTGACGAGACAGACCTTTATTGGCAAAGTAATGTCTCTGCTTTTTAATATGCTATCTAGGTTGGTCATAACTTTCCTTCCAAGGAATAAATGTCTTTTAATTTCATGGCTGCAGTCACCATCTGCAGTGATTTTAGAGCCCCCCAAAATAAAATCTGTTACTGTTTCCACTGTTTCCCAATCTATTTTCCATGAAGTAATGGGACCGGATGCCATGATCTTAGTTTTCTGAATGTTGAGTTTTAATTGTCTCATTGGTAGTGAAACTGCACACAGACAAAAGGCGGGGATCCAGGGACAGGCTGGACTTGGGGGTGGAAATGGAAGATGAGAATCAGCCTGGATGAAGACTGGTGAGCTGTGATGAGGGGAGATTGGTGGCCCTGGTGCCTCTAATGTGTGGCAGGTTCCGTGGGCCTCTTGTCTTTAGGATGGGCGCCCTCCACAACGGCGTTACGGAAGGTCCTGAGGCCACTGCCCCTTCTGTTTCTTCTTTCCTTTCTTAAAACCACTGGCTGTTAATTTTCAAAGGAACCTATTTACATTTTCTTTGAGTTTATATTTATGTAGTCCATGCCTTTGAGGGGTAGGCAAAACATATCTTTGGTTTTGTGTGAGAATGCTATTCAGTGTTTATTTTACAGCTTTTTTCCCCCTGTGACAGTTTCATAAGTGTTTTTGTAAAATAGAGCAATTGAATAATCTCTGAATTTAAGAGTCCCTAACATCACTTCATGGGAAATAGATGGGGAAACAGTGTCAGACTTTATTTTTGGGGCTCCAAGATCACTGCCGATGGTGACTGCAGCCATGAAATTAAAAGACGCTTACACTTTGGAAGAAAAGTTCTGACCAACCTAGATAGCATATTCAAAAGCAGAGACACTACTTTGCCTCCTAAGGTCCGTCTAGTCAAGGCTATGGTTTTTCCTGTGGTCATGTGTGGATGTGAGAGCTGGACTGTGAAGAAGCCTGAGCGCCGAAGAATTGATGCTTTTGAACTGTGGTGTTGGAGAAGACTCTTGAGAGTCCCTTGGACTGCAAGGAGATCCAACCAGTCCATTCTGAAGGAGATCAGCCCTGGGATTGCTTTGGAAGGAATGATGCTAAAGCTGAAACTGCAGTACTTTGGCCACCTCATGCGAAGAGTCGACTCACTGGAAAAGACTCTGAGGCTGGGAGGGATTGGGGGCAGGAGGAGAAGGGGACAACAGAGGATGAGATGGCTGGATGGCATCACAGGCTCGATGGATGTGAGTCTGAGTGAACTCTGGGAGTTGGTGATGGACAGGGAGGCCTAGCATGCTGCGATTCATGGGGTTGCAAAGAGTCGGACAGGACTGAGTGACTGAACTGAACCACTCATTGACAGCTTCTCATTTGGGGCATATTGAGATTAAAAACAGCTTTTTATAAAGTCTCTAAATTCCAATTTACACTTTATACGTGAATGTCCCTGTGGGTGGACTGGATGCAGTAAGTGGACTTTGTACGGACACTTAAGACACTTCCAGGAGAGGCTCTGGTTGTCTTGTTTCCATCATTTCTGCTTCAGTGTTAAACCTACGTTAAAACAAACCTTTTGGATGAAAGGCTGTTAACCTTGGTTAAAATCACTTTTCTGGGTGCACAAATTATATGGATATGCTCATTGGTTCTATGGCTGAATTGTACTGGCTTAATTGCGAAGAAATTCATATTGTAGGTTGCCCCATGTACATGGAAACTTACATAAAAATCATCATCAGGGCACGCAAACGTCTAATTTCAGTTTATTTCTTCCTCTGTTCCCGGGCCCTAGCCTGTTACTGCGTTTCCGAGGTTCACTGATATCCTTCTGTTCTGTTCAGAGGAGATGGAGCTCTAACCATCTCCCTTCTCGCTTCACCCCCGCCGCACACAAATCCCCCCAAAGCACCTCCCCGGGCAAGTTAGGGAAAGACTGAAACTTTTTCATATATAAAAATGTCACGGGAGCTGGGATGAAAAAACCCGCTGCCCCATTCCGCTGGCCATAGGCTCCTGTTTCCCTGCGTCTGCCCGGGACCCTAAAAACCACAGCAGATCCTCAGACAAAGGAGAAACTCGCATCACTCAGCGCGCGGAGCCGCGATGGGGCTGAGCTGGGCCCGCGAGCCCTCCTGTCTGGGGCGGGGCCGGGCTGGGGTGCGCGGCCTTGCAGGGGCTTGCGCGGCACCTTGCACGGCGGGTTCTGGGTCAGTGCTGCCCGTTCCTCGGGGTCTCCCTCCGCTGCTGACACTGGCTCTGTCCTGTGCAGTTGTTGTTGCTGCCACCACACTTTTTTTTTTTTAATAATGCTCTGTATTTTTGGCTGTGCAGCCTCTCCGTGGCCGTGCGTGCATGGGCTTTTTCGCTGGCTGTGCCCCCAGGGGCTACTCTAGTCGTGGTCTGCGGGCTTCTCACTGCGGGCGCTTCCCCGTGGCGGCCCAGGGCTCTAGGGCGTCCCGGCTTCAGTGGCGCGGCTCGTGGGCTCCGTTGTTGTGGCTCCCGGGATCCAGAGCGCAGGCTCAGTAGCGCACGGGCGTAATTGCTCCGTGACGCGTGGGATCTTCCGGGACCAGGGATGGAAGCCGGGTCTCCCGCACTGGTAGGCGGGTTCTTCACCAGCATTACCCCGTTAGCGTTAAACCTGCGTTAATTCCAACCTTTTGGATGACTTAACCACTTCCCCTGAGCCGCCAGGGAAGCCCTGGTTTTGATTTGGATAACCACAGTCTTGGTCCTCCTTCAGGACAAAAGCGAAGGTCGGGGACCGTGTCGAGGTGTTTGTATAGCGGGGCAGCCACGCGTTATATCGCAGCATTAAGGGAACAAAGCTTGCAGACGAAGTTTCTAGAATAAAAGTCCGCCTTCCTTGGTTGCTGTGAATTTGGAGGCAGGTAGCTCATCCGCCTGGAGATGCGTGAGGCCAGAGAATGAGACAGGGTCCTGCTGGCATCACGGAGCCCTTGCCCCACGGGGGAAGCTGAAGTGTTAGAAAGGACGCCTCCCTGCTCATCGGCTCAAGGTGCAGATGCTGGCCCGGGCGGTGCGGACCGAGCCGAGTCCCCGGGGAGGCAGGGCTCCCTCCCTCCCGGCATCCCCCCTTTTCTGCCCACACGGCTCCTTCCATCTCTCCGCATCCTTCATTTGGGTCTCCGTGCCTGCCTTTCCCCTGGACCCATTATCTCCTTTTTCCAACTAGATCTCATCACCCTTCGGGCTGTTTATCAGCACGGCTTTTTGCCGTCAGCCATGCGGGTGATACGGGCACAAAGTGCTTTACCAAGAGCCTCCCAAGACTTAGCATCACCCCCTGGGTCGGCCCAGCTCGCGGGCTGGCTTCGACCCACAGGTCCTGCTCCAGTCCCGCAGCTCCTCTCAAGCTTCTCTTTGCTCGGGGTAGTGGCTTAGTCACTCAGTCCTGTCGGACGCTTGCGACCCCATGGACTACAGCCCGCCAGGCTCCTTTGTCCTAAGGATTCTCCAGGACAACTGGCGTGAGTTGCCATTTCCTTCTCTAGAGCATCTTCCCAAGCCAGGGATCGAACCTCGATCTCCTGCATTGCAGGCGGATTCTTTACCGGCTGAGCAGCCAACAGTCAAGTTCTTTTGCGAGTTTAATGTTAGCAGGTTTTCAGTGTCCTCACCCGTCTTTGCTGCCAAGTCATATATTCTGTCATTTACATTTAAGATTTGATTTGATCTACACACTGGTTCAATGCGTATTTCCCCTGATGTCAACTCTGCCCACGGTGATGTGAAACATAATTTAGGGAATGCTGAATAGGATCAGATCATACAGGGATGAAGTTATTTCTTTTTCCATCAATATTCATTCAGTCTTCTCATTGCCAGTGAGAAGGTCTCAGGTTGATGCTGATACATCCTTTATCAACTCCTCATGAACCTTCAATGTTCCCTCTTTTTAACAGAGAGGACAGTTTACCATTCTTAGTTAGAAACCATATTTGTTTCAGAGGCGTGCGAACCTTCTTAGGTGGCCAGATAACACTGACTTTTGGCTTTGCAGGCCACTGGGTGTCATTCATTGCTCCTGCTTTACTATTGCCCCTTGAAAGTTTCATGAAGGAGCTTGGCTTTGTTCCAGTAAAACTTTATTTAGTAAAACTTGATTACAGACAAAGGCAGTTGACCTGAAAATGCTGTTTACTTATTTTTTTTACTCTTACCTCCTATTTATGCCCATTGCTACTACTTTCCCCTCTATGTTAACAGTAGTAAAGTCAAATTCTCTCAGATTTGTCTCACCAGAAAATTAGTTTGGATGGAAGTCATCAGAGTCTGCGGACCTGCGGGCATGTGGAAAACCGTGACGGGAGTCAGGACTGCAGCTGGGAGGGCCTGGTGTTCTGAGCCAAGCGCTCAGGTGTTGCTGGACAGGAGGAGAGCAGCATCTCTCCAGAGCCTGGGGCCTCGCCTGGGGGTCTGGACGCCCCCAGCCTGCCTCTGGCCTGTCCCCACCCCGAGCTGCCCGCACGTGGAGGGTATGGGTCCTGCTTTGCTTGCCTCCCGGGTTCATCCCATCCCTGTGCCATGAAGGGTAGCTCACCCCTGGATCTGTGGGGCGGGCTTTCCAACATCCAGACCGCCTGCAGCGGGAGCAGGAGAGGCCAGGTAGGCCCCCAGGGCGGTTTGCTTGAGTCCCTGCTTCGTGTTTATCTGTTTCTGGCTGAGCTGGGTCTTTGCTGCTGCGTGGGCCTTTGCTCTGCTTGCGGCGAGTGGGGGCACCTCCAGGTGCGGTGCGCAGACGTCTCAGGCTGGTGGCTTCTCTTGTGGCGGAGCAGGGCTTTGGGGGCACCTGGTCTTCAGGAGCTGTGGAGCGCGGGCTTAGCTGCTCCTCGACACGTGGGATCTTCCCACGCCAGGGACCAAACCCGTGTCCCTTGCATCAGCAGGTTGAGTCCTTACCCTCCTCACCACCGGGGAAGCCCTGTGTCCCCGCTTCCGAAGAGCGATGTCGTGAGGTTGGAGGCGCAGACCAGAGGCAGCTGGGGTTCGGGTCTCAGTCCCTTCCTGCTTGGCTCTGCGCCGCTCGGCCAGGTGGTTCCTCTGCTTCTGCTGCTTTGCCTGTGACAGAGAAATAACCATAGCGTCTCCCTCTCATGGCTACTGTGAGGAACAGGTGGATTAACCTGAGGCAGGGGCTAAAGACATTTCCTGCTAAGTCTTAGTGCCTGTTACTGCTGCCCCTGCTGTGATGAAGGCCCTGCCTGGCCCCTGGAGCACGGCCCACGTGATCCTCAGCATGGTCCTCAGTGACTGTACAGCTGGTGCTCCCAGTCCAGCAGTCCATTTACCCAAAACAGAGGTACCTTCAATGGGACATCTGTCTTTGGAGGCTCAGACCCAGCCCCCCCAAGCAGAGAGCCGGCACTGAGCTGGGGACTCCCATGCCGGGAACCACCACCCTGCGCCCCCTGTGGAGACCCCCATGTAAATCAGCGGGACTGTCCACGTGGCGACCCAGCCTGCAGCCAGCCCCACGCTGGTTCGCATCCCGCTCCCCAAAGACCCCCAAGTGGTCTGCCTCAGGTCCTGCTGCCCGCCGCCTTCCTCTCCCTCGTCCTAACCCAGCACCCTCCTAAGCGAGCCCCCAGGCTCCTCCAACAGCAGAGGCAGCTGGGCACTCCCCCCTCCCCGCAGTGTGACATGCCACGGACACTTGAGTTCAGTGACTTTCAAAGTCAGACTCATTCTGAGTTCAGAAGGTAGGAGTGTGTGAGAGAGACAGGTGGCAGGTGTTCCCTGCAGGGGCTGTGAGCACCCTGAGGGCAGGCGCAGTCTCTTTCCTGTTTGGGTCCCCAGCGCCTTGTATTGAACAGCTAATTCTGGAAAGGACTGCAGGCAAAGGGTATTTCAGAAATGGGGATTCTCAGTCAGGACCTTTGATCTTCCCAAGAGACTGGAATCAGCATATTGCGGTGTGGAGCCTGTTGTTCTCGCTTCCATTTCTCTCCCTCCCCTATTCGTACCCTGGGAATACTAGCCTGTTGGCCCTTTCACGACATGAAATCTTGGTGTGATGTGTTCCATGGTGGGTGAAACCAGATAGAGACTGTCAGTGGGTCCTAATGGAAATTTGCTTTCTCTCAAAATCGTGCGCACATAGACACCATATTTCATCCAATCTGTAATTTGTTAAGGCGCATTATAATTTTATGTACCGCTAAAAAGAAAACAGCGCCAATTAAACTAAGACATAGCAAAGATTGTTAAGACAGGTGGCAGTTTCAGAGAGAGAGAGGGAGGGAAGCCAGATCTCAGCCCTGTAAGAAAAGAAATCGTCTCACATTCGAGGCTGGAAATATGCTCTGTTTTCATCTGGAGCTGTTTTTCATCCTGCTTTAAATAGACACCGATGATAAAACCTCATGCCCAAAGACAATCCCCAGCGCAGAGAGTTGGCTGAGTAAATATACAAGGACTTCTAAAATAGCTGGCAGAGAGCCCTTTGTTTGGAAACAAATGTGTCCCTGAAAATAGCAGCCCGAGGTTCGCCCGCTCGGCCCCCGTGTCCGGCCGAGCGGGGCCCTACTCTAAGTGCCTTCTCAGTGGCGGCAGTTCTCTGGAGGGAGGCTCCCTAAATTGCTCCATAAATCCACGAACACGCTCAGTCTGGAATTTGCTCTTCCTGCAGTGGGACTGCGCACTCACACCAGTCTGCGATCGCAGAACATTAACTATCACAGTCAGGTTATCCCCTCCCATCCTTCTCCCTCTGATACTGGAAAACAAGGGGTTGCTTTGAGCGGATGAATGCAATTAATGAAGACAGGTGTCTTTTCAGTGCTGAGACCAAGGAGAGAACACCGTTTCCTCAAGAGAAGGACTGTTTCTGTCCCAAGTTCACACTTGTTTCAACGCTTCATTTCACACATATAATGTCCCTCCATGATTAAAAAGTCTGATCATTCTGTTTTCAAAATGACTTTCGGACAGAAATGTTCTGTTTTGACTTTGGAGGATGTAAGTCCCACCCCCTGTCTTGGCTTGTTTCTTCTGGTGGTGTTTGATAGCATCACTGAGTCAGACTTATAAACAGTGTTTTGGTTTGGCAACATTGTTTAAATCTTAAAATAGAACAGAGGGCTTTGCTGGTGTTTCAAAATGGACCCACTTAGGAGGCGGTCATGATACAGCAACTTCCAAGGAGAAGATAAAACTTGCTTTGAGCAAACTCTGTCCACTCTGGGACTTAATGAGGACAGACAGAGAATCAAGTGCAAACTATAATGCGTGAAGGTTCCCGCTTTGTGTCCTGAAAGTGTGGGGACACAGCCCTTGAACAACTTTGGATGGAAGCTTGGCTGTGGCACCCTGGGACTTGGAGCTCTCAGAGATGTGAAAACACCCAGCTCCTGACCAGGGGAGGGAGACGTCATGACCTTGTGGAGCCAAACCAACACTTGGAGGTGACCGTGCCTGTGCCTCCCGGATGATAACGGGATCTGGGGCTACAGAAGGCAAAGCCCAGTTTGTTTCTGCAAATACTGCCTTTTGTGTGGCTGAGTTCCTTAATATTATGTCCATCAAGTTGAAATGTGGTCCTTTACCAGGAAGGCTTACACCCTAACGTTCACTGAAGTATTATTCATAACAGCCGAGACATGGAGACAGCCTGTATGTCCCTCAACAGAGGAATGGTAAAGATGTAGTATGTTTGTACAGTGGAATACTACGCAGCCATTAAAATGAAATAATGCCATTTGCCACAACATGATAGGCCTGGAGATGATCGTACTAAGCGAAAGGCAAATATCCTCTGACATTACTCGTATGTAGAATCTAGGCTTTGAAAAATTAAATAAGTAAACTTATTTTCAGAACAGAAACAGACTCGCAGATTTTGAAAACACCAACTCTTGGTTACCAAAGGGGAAACATGAGTGTGAGGAGTCAATCAGGAGCTTGGGATTAACGCATATACACTGTGGTATGTAAGGCAGATAGTAAGGACCCAGCACAGGGAACTCCACTCAGTGTTCAGTGACGCCCTGTATGTGGAAAGGCTCTGAAGAGGATGAACATGTGTATACATGTTCCTGAACCACTTTGCTGTCCACCTGACACAAAGCCAGTCCTGGAAATAAGTTATCTTCCAGTGCAATTTTAAAAAGGAAGAAGATGCCTCCTCCCCGCTTCAGCACACCCCCATCCCTTCAGGAGCCGTCTGCCCCCTCTGCCTTGTGTCTTCTCCTCTAACTGGAGACCTTTTTCAGCTGCAGCTCTGGACTCTTCAGGAGCACCGGACATGGGCTGTTACCCCTGACTTACTCTTAGTTCTCTGAGGATGGTTATATCACACCTCTAATCTCACCAACCCAACTACCTGGCTTTTCCCTTTGGTGCCATGCACTGCAAATTAATAGCTCACGGATCCATTTACAGCTTGTTGTGTTTTGGAAAACTTATTTCAGCCATCAAATAATAATTCTTCAGCGCAAGAAGAATTGTTATTTTTTAGTGTTAAATTATCAATGTGTGTGCGTGCACACCTATAGCCCACCAGGCTCCTCTGTCCATGAAATTTTCCAGCAAGAACGCTGGAACGAGTTGCCGTTTCCTCCTCCACCGGATCTTCCTGACTGAGTGGTCAAACCCGTGTTTCTTGCGTCTCTGCATTGGTAGGCAGCTTCTTTACCACCTAATAGTGTCCGTAACTTTCTCTCAAATATGTGATGTGATCAGAATGGGATTTATGAGGCAGTTTAGATTCTAGTTTAATAATAAGTTGCTATCCCTTTTTTCCATAATTTAAAAAAAAAAAGATGTCTTTTCATTTTGAATCACCCATTAGAGTCAAATGGGACTTTAACTGAGAGTGGTTTAGGAAATTTAACAAGAAGATATGGCTAAGAGGCTGATACCTGTCTCTTATACACATCTAGGCAGTTTAGATTCTAGTTTAATAATAAGTTGCTATCCCTTTTTTCCATAATTTAAAAAAAAAAAGATATCTTTTCATTTTGAATCACCCATTAGAGTCAAATGGGACTTTAACTGAGAGTGGTTTAGGAAATTTAACAAGAAGATATGGCTGATAGAATAGACAACCTACATTTTTTTTTTCGTAGCTATTGAGTCATTTCCTTGTGAGGCTATTCACATTTAAAGAACTTCTGAGTTTACAGAAAGTCCATATTAATTTCTTTGTCCTTTTTATTAGTTTTAAAAAATGTTTACCATATGTGGATGACAAAGGAGAAATAGTAAAAATGGTAAATCCTTTCCTAAGACCAGCTGGGAGAATGGGAGCAATTAATTCAGCTTCTGAAATTTAATTATAAAGAGATAGCATTTGTGATTTAGTATGTTGGTGTGTTAAACATTTGATTTAGGATATGGAATATCACTTTTAAGCATATCAAAACTAATGAAGCTTCATTTCAGCAAAAGAGACAAATATAAACAAACCCCAACCCTTTTTATAGAGATATATTTCTCAGTGCCATCTTCAAGAATGCAAGGGAGTTTACAAGAACATCATTTTAAAAAGGATTGCGATTCAAGAGTGAAAAGACAACCTAATTAAAAAGAGAGCAATGGGGCCTCCCCGAGGGCTCAGTGATAAAGAGTCCGCCTGCCCACACAGGAGTCAGGGGTCTGCCCTTCGTCCAGGAAGACCCCACTGTGCTGTGGGGCAGCTAAGCCCAAGAGCCACGCCCATTGAGCCCGCGCTCCAACAGGAGGAGCCACGCTCTGCAGCCAGAGAAAAGCCTGCCCAGCGACAGAGAGCCAGCACAGCCAAAAACAAAGAAAGAAATAATCTTTCCAAAAAGTAGGCAATGGATTGAACAGACATTTCACCAAAGAGGACACACAAATAAATGCCAGTCAGCACCCAGGATGACACTTGGCATGCTGATTAGTCATCAGGGAAAGGCGAATCAGAGTCACTGAGCTCACACCTCGCACCCGAGGCAGCAAGTGCTGGTGAAGTTATACAAAAACGTGAGCCATCTTGCAACACGGGTGGGGCTGTAAAGTGGGGCAGCCGCTTTGGAAAATAATCCGGCGATTGTCGACAAGTTAAAGATAGCGTTAATGCATCACCGTCAGAGTTCTGTTCCAGATGTGTACTCAGGAGAAATGAAAACCGTGCCCCACAAAAACTCGGCAGAATTGTTCATTGCAGCCTTATTCCTAAAGAACCACAGTGAAAGCAACACGAATGTCTGCTCACTGATGAAGAGACCAAAAAATAAAAATAAAAATAATGTGGTCTCCCCATGCAGTGGAATATTATTCAGCCATAAAAAGGAATGAAGTATTGATACATGGTCCAGCATGCTGACCCTTGAAAATATTATGTTAAGAAGAAAGACACAAAGCCTCCATAACGTGTGAATTCACCTATTAAACTGTCCGGAATAGGCAAATCCCTAGAGAAAAAGAAAAGAAAAGATACACATATAACCGAATCACTCGCTGTCCGCCTGAAACTAATTCAGCACGTCAATCAAGTATGTGAGTTAAAACACCGTTTTAGTTAGAAATTGAAACACGGAGACAGAAGGTAGGCATGACCGGAGGCCTGAGAGATTGAAGAACGAGGGGTACCAGCCAGCGGGTTTCTTCTTAGCGCTGGTGGTGTAACTACTTTGTGACTATCTCATAGACCACTGAGTCCCACTCCTTAAAAGGTCGATTTTATGGTGTGTGAATAATACATCAGTGTTTTAAATGAGTATTTTAAATGCTAGCTGACTTAGGGGGAAGTAGGAAGAGAAAACTTGGAGTCAGATTAGCACACTGAGCTTCACGCAGCCTAGACAAGGCTTCCGGTCACCCCGGTGGAGCGCAAAAGGAAGCTGTCAGGGGCAGGGTCCTTGGCGTCCACGAGATGGAAACAGCCGAATCTCCAGTGACTTGGAGAGGAGCGTCTCCCAGGAGTCCTTCTAGACAGAGGCCTGGGAGGCGTCTTTAGGATGTCCTCAACATTTCTCATTGCTGTTCCTTGAGACATCCCTTCATGTAGTTCAATCTCATCTCTTTTCCAAAATGGAATTAAAAAGGCATCAGAAAAGCAAGGGAATCTTTATAATGCTAGATCCCCGAAGAAATAACTGGGCCAGAAATTGAAGGGAACACCAGTAAAGACTCACACCAGACAAGGGTTGACTCTCCTCCTTGATCCACTTCAAGTTACATCATTTAAAACTCTCTCCTTCAGATCTCCTTTCTGGAGACCTCCTCGGTTTTGCTTGCCCCTTCGCTCCAGCTTGTGCAGCACAGTAGTTTTTGTTGGGTTTCCATTTTAAACCTGGCGGTATGAACATGACCTCCCCAAAGTCCTTGACTATCCCCCCCACCTCACCCCCCAGCAAAGAAAATGAACTTAGGATATTTCAGTGTTTTTTATTTTAGACATCTCCTGGGTATGAGGTGCTGATCTTACTGTGGTTTTAGTTTGCATTTTCATGGTCACTAATGATACTACATTGCTTTTTTATTTGTTTATTTTTTGGCCTTAGTGTTTGTTTTAAGTGGGATATAGTTGCTTTACAGTGTTTTGTTCGTTTCTGTTGTACAGCAGGATCAATCACCGTGCGTCTTTATATTCCCTCCCTTTGGAACCTCCCTCGCACCCCGCATCCCACCTCCTAGGGCGTCACAGAGCCCAGCTGGGCTCCCCGTGCTGCCGGGCAGCTCCCCACCGGCTGGCGGGCTCACACCTGGGAGGTTACCCAGGTCAGCGCTGCTCTCTCGACTCGACCCGCCCACCTCTTTCCCCGCTGTGTCCACACCATTCTCCCACTTCTCTGTCTCTGTTCTTACTCTGCAGATAGGTCCGTCAGTACCGTCTTTCTAGATTCCACATATATGCATTAATATACGACATTTGGTTTCCTCTTTCTGACTTACTTCGTTTTGTATGACAGACTCTAGGTTCATCCACACCACTACAAATGACCCCTTTTTTATGGCTGAGTACGTTGCTTTTTAATTTAACAAAAGCTCGATCTGTTAAGTTAGACAATATAAAGCTATGCACTGACTTGATGGACGTGAGTCTGAGTGGACTCCGGGACTTGGTGATCGACAGGGAGGCCTGGCGTGCTGCAATTCATGGGGTCGCAAAGAGTCGGACACGACTGAGTGACTGAACTGAACAGAACTCACGCACATTTTGATCTCATGTTTGTAAAAACAAGTTTGGAAGATAGTACCGAAAATGTTAAAAGCTCTTGTTATATTCTTGTGTGAACTTGTCTGTAGTTTTATTATTTAACCTCAGTTATTTTTGTTAGCCATGTGATAAAAGAAGAAAAATTAGGAAAAAAGAAGAGGTTAATTCCTTAATTGATCAAGGTAGAACTTTCATTTTCCTAATTGTCTTAACACTTTAGGCTAAGTAACATCAGGTATTGATGGTGCTTTAGATAGAAACGGTTGAGAACATAGATATTAATACAGTTTTGCATGTGTCTGTTTCCCCAGGGAGAAGCAAATCTGTTCCTATATATTTAGACATCTTGATATCTAAGGACTGCATCCATATTTCCTTCAGTTTAACAGGCTACAATCTAAAGGTCAGCAGACTCAAGCCTGTGAGACAGATCTGGCCCGCTGCCTGTTTTTATCAATAAAATTTTACTGGAGCACAGCCACATCTATTCATTTGCATATCATCCACCGCTGCTCCCTTGCTGTTACAGCAGAGCTGAGTGCTTGTGACAGAGAATGTGTAGCCCACAAAGCCTAAAATATTCACTGCCTGGCCCTTTATGGGAGGAGTTTGCCAGCCCTTACCATAATCCGTTCCGTCTCCTTAAATTTTCTATTTTAATTCAGGCAGTGGTTCCGAGAGCTTAGTTCTGTGCAGACATACGTGCAGTTTGTAACCGCACCTTCATTTCTACCCGATTCATTGAAGCCACTCACCAGTTACGTGCCTTCCAATCATGTCTTGATAGTTCAATAAGAACTACATCTAATTTCAACCTCAGATTGAAAATTTATAAACAAATCCTTCCCCAACAGTACCCCCAAATCCTTTCATGTTATGTGCAGGAAAAACTAAAAGTGTTTTGTGCTGGATTGAAATGCAGCTAAACTCTAAAGTCATGTAACTTTTTTAAACACACACAGATAACTTAAGCATCCAACTGGCAACTCTTTTAGATAAAGGAAGTGTAGTGACTGTCAATAATAAAGCAGCTTGATTTTCTTGGCTAGAAATCGGCTTTGAAAGCAGTTCTAGAAGGAGAGAGAGGAGTTTGTTGTATGCAGCGGCACCAAAGTTGGCACGGGTAGCGTTCCAGGACGGTGGCTCTTGGTCTGAGGGGGCTTATGCTTTATGTGTGTATGTATGTATTTGGGGCATGACGGGTCCCCGTTGCCGCGGGGCTCTTCTCTGGTGGAGGGAGTGGGGGCCGCTCTCCAGTTGCACTGCGTGGGCTTCTCGTCCTGATGGCCCCTCTTGTCGCAGAACACCAGCTCTGGAGCACAGGCCGAGTAGCTGTGACGCACGGGCCTTAGCTGCGCCGCAGCAGGTGGGATCCTCCCAGGCCAGGGATCAAACCCGTGTCTCCTGCATTGGCAGGCTGACTCTTAACCACTGAGCCACCAGGGAAGCCCCATGCATACATGTTATATTAAACCCCATACATTAGAAAGAATGAAACGCTTGAACGTTTATTTCAACTCGTGATGAACTTAGCACCGTTCCCTCACCTTTTATAAACTCCCAAAGAGGAACGTAAAGCATGAACTTATCACCCTTCCCTCGCCTTTTATAAACTCCCAAAGAGGAACGTAAAGCAGATACACACCAGCAGACTAGCGTGGTGTCCTGGGCCATTTTACGCTGGACTCCACCAGAGCAGCGCTGCCTCTGTTTTCCTCATCCGGCAACGCGAAGACTTTTGTGTCGCTGTTTTTGTATCTTGTAACATGAAGAGTGACTGAACTCAACGTGAAGATACTCATTTCTGACCTTTCTGTGAACAAAACGGCAGGAGGACAAAAAAGCTGTAAACTTGGCTGAAATCACAGTGCTGGAGAGACAGAGGAGATACAACTGTGGGCAGTGTTGTGAGCCCGAGGCTGCAGAAGAACCTTTGTCTGGGACTCTCCCCTTCAGGCCAGGGCGTTACTGTTCTCCGGGATCACAGCACCCAGGACACCCCCGACCCGCACAGTTCAGAGCCCGCCTCCCGTCGAGAAATGAGCCGCGTGCGTGTTCCCATCCCCCTGGAACTTCCCTGACCTACTTATTAACAGCTTGCAGACCTCGCTCCTCTGAAAGATAACTACCAGCTTTCTTGCGTTTCTGTTGGAATCTAATTCTACCAAATGAGGGGTGTGCCAAACCTCACACCCAGGTAAACCCATCACAGAGCTTTCTGCCTCCGGGTGGCTCTGTGTTATTCGCTGCTGGAGGGAGCTGATGGCCGCTTCTCTGTTATTCCTGGTGCCTCTGACGGCTTCTAGGACGTCTGGGGATAAAACAAGAAGAGACCTACCGGGCCTTTGGTCCTGCTGGAAGGTGATTCGTGAACGAGTGCGGAAGAGAGCCTGCGGTCTGCGTCCTCTGGGCTCCCTGGTGGAGTGGTGTAGCCGTCTATTCACACACCCGGAATCCCGACAGTGAGACCTGGGGGCTGGCCGTGGCCCTTACCCGGGGGGTGACCTGCACAACTGAAGTGCCTTCTCTGGGTGTCACACATCTGCCACAGACGGCCCTGGTGGTGGCGATGGGCAGCGAGACATCGCAGGGCCTGAGACAGGAGACTTGCCACAACGTCCCTTTCATTAGCGCCAGTGAGACCCTGTCATTGAAAATCATATTTGCCTTTAATTCTGAAAGCAGGCATGAGGACTGATGCTCCGTTCAAGCAGGGGAGTAACAGGGAAGCGATTTTCTTCTTTCCAGAAAGTCCAGTAAGGAATCCATGAACATGTGATCAGAACTCTGTTCAGGTGTTCTGCCTGTTCCTGGTGGTGTCGAGAAAGTTCTCGTGTTCACCAGATCTCATCTCTAAAGCAAGGAAATGTTTCAGTTGCTGACAGCTCTCCCAGCATGTAACACACAGGTGTTGATAACGGTTTCTGGTAGGCTCTGCAGACCTGTCAGAGTGTTGCCTCTTTACATACGAGAAGTTGAGGGGATGTCTGCCTCAGGACACGGGTCTCCGCCCTTGTTTCTACTGGATTTCTGGCCTCCTGCAGAATAAATTGAGTCCCTATACATAAGAAGACTTTTTTCCAGATACAGAGTGGGGCGATCACTGTGTCCATGGGGTGTTAGGTAAGTTTTTTTGTAAAGTGAATGATCCTTTTATAACACGAGTATCCCCTCCCCTTCAGGTAGTTGGATCTTGGCAAGTTTCACGTGAAACAGTAAGGGAGAGACCAAAAGCGCCTATTTAAAGACTGAGGAATTTAAGATTCATAAAACTGAAATGACTCGTCCAACATCGGTGGCCAATCACGGTTGTGTCAGAGATAGCACTCAGGCGTCCTGGTTCTGAGCGGAGGGCCCTTGTTTCCTTAGAGAGCATTCTCACCAGCTGAGCTGAACAAACAACAGATTAGGAATTTCTAGAAGTCAGGGTCTACCCCAAGATATTGTCCAGTTCCTTCAAAAAATGCTTAACAAGCACTTTTTTGAAAATGATGATAAAAGTTTACTTATCACTTCCCTGTTTGAATGAAGCGTCAGCCCTCACTCACGCTTTCAGAATTAAAAGGGAGAACAACCGTCAAACTCCTGCAGCGACTTTTGTAAACTCTTTTTCTCTTCCACGGGACCCATTAGTGACATTGCCTAATCTTTAAGACGAGCCGTTTGTAGCAATAGAAGTTAGCGGGGAGATCTCTCTCTCTCATTCCCATTCCCATATGAAGTACAGTTTGAAAACTGCCTCTTAAAAAGTTCTAGCAGTCCGTCCTACGGGCAGTGCCTAAGGCTGATGCCCATTTAATTATCTGTGGGGTTCCGCTGCTCTGCCCTCAGTACAGAAGAGGCTGCTCATCGAAGCGAGGAGGGAATGTGTTTAAAAAGTCGAGGGAATTCTTCTGGGGCATCTGAGCAGCACCTTGCCGTCGCAGCTAAGCCGGCCGCTGCCTTTCCCACCACGCTCTGTGCAGCTGACCCGCACGTGGGGGAGGAGTGTGAGCCGGGGCGCTCGCCTGACAGTGCTCCTGGAGCCAGCCGCACGGCCGAGGCAGGGTGACCTACTTCCGCCACCACGGCTCCCGGTGTCAACGCGCGTTTTACACGAGCTCCTTGGGGAAGCAGGTTGCACAGAAGGTAAAGTGCACCAGTAGCTTTTAATACCTCTTCAGTCGAGATGTTGGCCAGGAGAAGATCAAAGGATAATTAGAACCTTGTTCCCGTGGGAATTAGGGTTAGATCTGAAACACGCCAGCGGGCCTGCCGTTTCCACCGCCATCTTCACCTTGGTTGGAATAAAGAGGAGGTTCCTAAGGAATGCGGTGCAAGTCTTTTTCATCTCGTAAAAGTAAGGATTAAAACCTGCTAACAAACACCTTCAAAAGAAGGCTTTTTTATCCCCCCTCTTGGTCTCTGTCTCCATTTTGGAAAAACTTGCTTTTATGGGAATACAATCAGAAATGATATGTGATGTGGAAGGTTTTTTTTTTTTTTAATTTTCAGTTTATATCACAACTTCCTAAAGTGTTCTGACAAACCTATTCAAAATTTTGCACACAGACATGCAGCGCTAAATGGATGGGGAAATAAAGGGGGGAAAATAACACTTACAGGTCTTTCTATCCTGGGAATAAAATTCCCAGGAGGCCGAGTTCTTCTGTTCCCCTGGGCACAAAACGCCCAATGTCCACATGAAGGCTAAAAGCAGGATCAGCAAAATTGAAGTCTGGCTTCATCTTGAGGTGAGAGCAGAGGACGGAAAGGGTGGAAGGCTGGCGGGGGTGGGGGGGGTGGCGGAGGGTGCAGACTGGAGTGCTAAGTGAGCTAAGTGAGCCAGGCCGCCCTGCCCCCTGTCCTCGGTAACAAGCTCCTTGAGGTCGGAAATTTCACCCTCACTGATTTCATAGGCCCCTCAGGAAGTGCAGGCTCTGATCATGCCTTCAGGGGGTCACTCATGAAGTAAGTGAAGCTTCGTGGAAATAGTCACATATTTCCCGAGTGTTTACCGTCTGGTCTGTTACACTGTTCTTCATTCATTTATTTGGCTGTGCTGGGTCTTCGTTGCTGCGCACAGGCTCCCTCTCCTTGCGGCGAGCAGGAGCCACTGCTGGTTGTGGTTCGCGGGCTTCTCGGCGTGGCGGCCGCTCTCCCTGCAGAGCTTGGGTCCCAGGGCAGGGCCTCAGTAGTTGCAGCAATGGGCTCAGTCATCGTGGCTTGTGGACTCCAGCGCACAGGCCCAGGCGCGCAGGTTCAGTTGACCCGCCGCACGTGGGATCGTCTGGGATCAGGGATCAAACCCACGTCTCCTGCATTGATAGGAAGACTCTTACCCACCGTACTGCCAGGGAAGTCCTACCATTTGGTCTTCCAACAACAGATACTTATTACATGCCTCCTATCTGCCCAATGCTGTTTCAGACGCCAAGTGCCGCCCTGAGGATGGTCCCCGACACCATGGAGCATTCTTGGTGGGGGGGGAGAGGGCAGACAGACACAGTCCGCTGTTTAGGACAGTGTCACATGGCACGGATGTCTGCTGAGCACAGACAGACAGACATAAAGCAGAGCGTTGTAGGGCTGGTGGGGGCTCTTTGATAAAGGATGGTCGGGGAACGTCCTTCTGGCCAGAGAACATCTGGGCAGGGATGTGAGGGAAGTAAAGGGTGAGGCAGGGAGGGGTCAGGGTGAGAAGGTTCCAGGCAGAGGAACCACAAGTGCCAAGCTCTGTGCTGCGTGCTGAGAGTTGAGTGGTGAGCGAAAGGGACACAGTCCTGGTCCGTGTACTTTGAGCTTTCCGTCTACAGGTCAGGTGGACTTCAGGTGGCAAAAACTACACGCGTAGTTGAAAATCAAACTGTGATAGAAGACAGATGGGAGGAGGGACTTGGGAGGGACTGCGAATCGGCTGACGAGAAAAGACCGCAGTGAGAAGTGTGGTGTCTGAGAAGGAGCTGACCTTGCGTATGGCGGGGGGCGGGGGTGGGGTGCAGGCCGTGGGAGCAGCACGGGGGAGCAGCAGTCTCCAGGCTGGGGTGCGTCTGTCCGCTGGGGGGCCGCTGGCGCTGTGCATAGTCATTAAGGGGAGAAGTGGTCCAGCGCGTCATCGGAGAGGAAGCCAGAGACAGATTGGAGGCCCTTGCAGTGGCCCCGAAGGAGTGTGGTTTTGTTCTCCGTGCTCTGAGGTCCCACTGATGCTTGATCAACATTAAATGGCCTGATCACATTTCCAGTTTTAAAGTACAGACCGCTTGGCCTTCTGGGAGGGGAGTGGGTGGAGGAC
>SJYC01009837.1:0-31229 GCA_006408675.1 Madoqua kirkii
GCTGGATGGTTGGCAGCTGGTTCTCTGGTCTTCAGTACGGTTCTGTAGACCAGTCTCGACGTTTAACAGGATGATAGCTGAGTTGATTCCTAGAAACGCTCTCCTTCCCCAGGTGGATCCCCAGTCTCCTGTGATTCCTCACTGGTGCTTTGGTGGCGGAGCACCTGCTGTGAGGGATTACATCATTTACCGGTGATCTTAGCAGAAAGCTGTTGTGGTTGAGCAGACAGCTGGTGGTGTCTGCGTGGAATGCCCCGGAAGCAGGGTGCAGAGGCTTGCCTGGGTCAGGCCGTGTGCTGATGTTCTCAGGTGCACTGAGCTAAGTCACTCAGTCGTGTCCTACTCTTCACAGCCCCGTGGACTATAGCCCGCCAGGCTCCTCTGCCCGTGGGATTCTCCAGGCAAGAGGACTGGATGGAGTGCCGTTTCCTCCTCCAGGGCATCTTCCCCACCCAGGGATCGAACCCACGTCTCGTGCACCTCCTGCATTGGCAAGCAGATTCTTTCCCGCTAGCATGACCTGGGAAGCCGTGTTCTCATAGGCTATTTCAGTCCGTCCTGAGGAGTGCCCTGTGAGGGAGACACTGCCCAGCCCCTTGTACAGACAGATTGGGAACCTAAAGCTTAGAGAGGACAGGTCACTTGCTTGAGGTCGCTGCAGGTCAGTGGAGCAGGAGTGATTTCCTCCAGACGCAGAGGCGCAGTTAAGAACATCCGGAGACTGTTCTAAGCAGCCAGCACCCCCGCAGATCCGGGCCTCTGTGGCGGCAGTTCTGCACCTCAGCCCTAAACACTGACTGTGTGAGTGTCAGCCCTGAGTGAGGCAAAGGCTCTGGAGAGTCCCCGGGAGGCCCCTGCCTGTGCAAACCCAGGGGCAGGCCCTTGTCTGTGACTTGATTTCCTCCCAGGAAGACCTGCTGGGAAGACTTCGATTGACAAGCCTTAAAAATGGTCGTGAGCGATGACTGTGTGTTACAGGTGAACCACCTCCCTTTAGGATGGAGGTCAAGGAAGCCAGGCTTCAAAGTTGGTCAGCTGTGGGCTCAACCCCAGCTCCAGGCGATCCATGGGCTCAGGCAGGTCCCATAGTGTGTTGAGAGAGGTTAGGCTGTACAGGAAGCATTTAGTCCAGCACCTGCCAAGCATAGGTAAGTGGAACAAAGGGCAATGCTTGTACTGTTACCGACCAGGGTTCTGGGCCTTCCTCGATCAATTGAAATTGATCAGAGGCCAGGCGAGAAATTCAAACAAGGCTTTACTGGGGCCGCCGCTGTAGCGGGAAGGAGTGAGCACAAGCAAGAGGCTCCCTTGCTCACTTGTTCCCTGAGAGGGCGAGCTGGTTCCTTATAGAAGATGAGGATATGGGCGGATCCAGGGGTCGGGCTGGGGGCTGTCTTCGGTGGCCCGCCCGCCCCCTCGGTGGTCCTGAGTGCCGGGGCAGGCTCAGCCCCCTGCTTTTGTTCCCGACTCTTCAGAAGGGGCAGCTGGGGTTTTGGTCTTTCTGTATCTTGTCCAGAAACTGCCCCGACTGCTCACTCACACAGTTATTTTTGGTCCTTTGGAGATTCTTGGTGTTTCGTTGCTGGAGGAGATATTTGTCCAGGTGCCACCTCTGCAGCAGAGGGTCCCAGCCTGTCTCTTGAGACCCTTATGTCCCAAGGCGTGGGGTGCTTTTCTGAGGGTAACTAGATGTTCTTGGCATTCCGTGAACAAACCAAAATGTTATGATTGCTCCCTGAGTGAATTAAAGATAACGCAAGGTCGTTAGCTTTGCCTCCACAGAACTAAAGAGTAAAAGCAAACAGCTTGCTCTGTGAGCCGCCGAAGGAAAGCCTCAACCCCGATTTCTCCCAGTTGTTTCCTTCCCTCCGTCTTCCAAGCTCAAAGCTGATGGGGCGCTCCCTGCTGGGATGCCCCTGCAAGGTCTGCAGGTGCGGGACCCACGGGCTGAGCCAGGAGCCTCAGGAGGGTACCTGCCAAACACTGATGTCTGACTCGCTGGTCCTGCTGGGGAGCTGGCACCAGGAGGAAAGGAAGTGAAGAAGCTGATCATGGGGACGAAGGAAGAGGGACGGGCTGGAGCCAGGTGAGGAGGCCCTGGGGGAGGGGCCTGGTGGACGAGGATCTCAGGGAGCCGGTCAGAGTGCTCTGCACCGCATTGCCGTCCAGGGGTTGGGCCCAGAGTCAGCCAGGTGGATGGACTGTAGGGCAGGAGAGGGAGCAGAGGGCTGGCCCCTGCCCTGTGGTCACACACCAGCCACCCTGGTCCATCACACAGACCTATCTCCCCTCCCTCCTCCAGGAGAGCCCTCCGCCCCTAGGCCTTCATCTCCCCACTGTGGGGGGAGCAGGGGTCTTTCCACACAGGATACCTGACCCGACCCTTCCCTAAGGAGCCTGCCACCCTTAGAAGGTAGACTTCCTTCTTGAAGTGAAGGCCCGCCTCGCTAGGAATGATCTGATCACTCATGGTGCAGTTTTCTGCCCTTTTCATGTTCATCGGCCCATCCTTCTCCTCATATCTTCTCTTGGTCATCGTGGTCTTTCTGAAGCCAAAAAAACAGTCAGTCATGACTCTTCTGCTGAACATGGGTGTACAGGACAATGCGATGTGGAGTAATTGGAATATTATTCACAGCTGATTGGAGAGTGATTGGCTGTAAACACATTTAAAAATGAATTTAGCAATATTTAGTTAAATGGCAGACGGCGTACCTGAGAGCAACAATTACCCCTTTCTCTCTGTGATTATAAATACCTAGTGTGCATATCGGAGAAGGCAATGGCACCCCACTCCAGCACTCTTGCCTGGAGGATCCCATGGACGGAAGAGCCTTGTGGGCTGCAGTCCATGGGGTCACTAAGAATCAGACGCGACTGAGCGACTTCACTTTCACTTTTCACTTTCGTGCACTGGAGAAGGAAATGGCACCCCACTCCAGTGTTCTTGCCTGGAGAATCCCAGGGACAGGAGAGCCTGGTGGGCTGCCGTCTATGGGGTCAGACAGAGTCAGACACAACTGAAGCGGCTTAGCAGCAGCAGCAGCAGCAGCAGCAGTGTGCATGCGTGTGTGTGTGTGTGTGTGTGTGTGTTCAGAGGCCAGGCGAGAAATTCAAACAAGGCTTTACTGGGGCCGCCGCTGTAGCGGGAAGGAGTGAGCACAAGCAAGAGGCTCCCTTGCTCACTTGTTCCCTGAGAGGGCGAGCTGGTTCCTTATAGAAGATGAGGATATGGGCGGATCCAGGGGTCGGGCTGGGGGCTGTCTTCGGTGGCCCGCCCGCCCCCTCGGTGGTCCTGAGTGCCGGGGCAGGCTCAGCCCCCTGCTTTTGTTCCCGACTCTTCAGAAGGGGCAGCTGGGGTTTTGGTCTTTCTGTATCTTGTCCAGAAACTGCCCCGACTGCTCACTCACACAGTTATTTTTGGTCCTTTGGAGATTCTTGGTGTTTCGTTGCTGGAGGAGATATTTGTCCAGGTGCCACCTCTGCAGCAGAGGGTCCCAGCCTGTCTCTTGAGACCCTTATGTCCCAAGGCGTGGGGTGCTTTTCTGAGGGTAACTAGATGTTCTTGGCATTCCGTGAACAAACCAAAATGTTATGATTGCTCCCTGAGTGAATTAAAGATAACGCAAGGTCGTTAGCTTTGCCTCCACAGAACTAAAGAGTAAAAGCAAACAGCTTGCTCTGTGAGCCGCCGAAGGAAAGCCTCAACCCCGATTTCTCCCAGTTGTTTCCTTCCCTCCGTCTTCCAAGCTCAAAGCTGATGGGGCGCTCCCTGCTGGGACTGCCCCTGCAAGGTCTGCAGGTGCGGGACCCACGGGCTGAGCCAGGAGCCTCAGGAGGGTACCTGCCAAACACTGATGTCTGACTCGCTGGTCCTGCTGGGGAGCTGGCACCAGGAGGAAAGGAAGTGAAGAAGCTGATCATGGGGACGAAGGAAGAGGGACGGGCTGGAGCCAGGTGAGGAGGCCCTGGGGGAGGGGCCTGGTGGACGAGGATCTCAGGGAGCCGGTCAGAGTGCTCTGCACCGCATTGCCGTCCAGGGGTTGGGCCCAGAGTCAGCCAGGTGGATGGACTGTAGGGCAGGAGAGGGAGCAGAGGGCTGGCCCCTGCCCTGTGGTCACACACCAGCCACCCTGGTCCATCACACAGACCTATCTCCCCTCCCTCCTCCAGGAGAGCCCTCCGCCCCTAGGCCTTCATCTCCCCACTGTGGGGGGAGCAGGGGTCTTTCCACACAGGATACCTGACCCGACCCTTCCCTAAGGAGCCTGCCACCCTTAGAAGGTAGACTTCCTTCTTGAAGTGAAGGCCCGCCTCGCTAGGAATGATCTGATCACTCATGGTGCAGTTTTCTGCCCTTTTCATGTTCATCGGCCCATCCTTCTCCTCATATCTTCTCTTGGTCATCGTGGTCTTTCTGAAGCCAAAAAAACAGTCAGTCATGACTCTTCTGCTGAACATGGGTGTACAGGACAATGCGATGTGGAGTAATTGGAATATTATTCACAGCTGATTGGAGAGTGATTGGCTGTAAACACATTTAAAAATGAATTTAGCAATATTTAGTTAAATGGCAGACGGCGTACCTGAGAGCAACAATTACCCCTTTCTCTCTGTGATTATAAATACCTAGTGTGCATATCGGAGAAGGCAATGGCACCCCACTCCAGCACTCTTGCCTGGAGGATCCCATGGACGGAAGAGCCTTGTGGGCTGCAGTCCATGGGGTCACTAAGAATCAGACGCGACTGAGCGACTTCACTTTCACTTTTCACTTTCGTGCACTGGAGAAGGAAATGGCACCCCACTCCAGTGTTCTTGCCTGGAGAATCCCAGGGACAGGAGAGCCTGGTGGGCTGCCGTCTATGGGGTCAGACAGAGTCAGACACAACTGAAGCGGCTTAGCAGCAGCAGCAGCAGCAGCAGCAGTGTGCATGCGTGTGTGTGTGTGTGTGTGTGTGTGTAGAGAGAGAGAGGCAAAAATATATGTATACATATATATATAGTTTTCTACTACAAAAATGTGTACAAGAATATTCTTAACAATATTCAAGATAGCAAAAGGGGGGGATAATTTAAGAGGTTAGGGTTCACGTACGCACCCTGCACACACTAAAAGTGAAAGTTGCTCAGTCGTGTCCGACTCTTGGCGACCCCACAGACTCTACGGTCCATGGAATCTCCAGGCCAGAATACTGGAGTGGATATCCTTTCCCTTCTCCAGGGGATCTTCCCAATCCAGGAATCGAACTGGGGTCTCCTACATTGCAGGTGGATTCTTTATCATCTGAGTCACCAGAGAAGGCCAAGAATACTGGAGTGGGTATCCTTTCCCTTCTCCAGCAGAACTTCCCAACCCAGGAATCGAACTGGGGTCTCGTACATCACAGGCAGATTCTTTACCAACCGAGCAACAGGCAAGCCCCCCTGCACACACTGGTATATATAAAATAGATAACAAGGCCCTGCTGTACAGGACAGGGGACTCACCTCAATATCCTGTAACACCCTATAAGAGAAGACAAGCTGAAGAAACGCATGCGTATATAATAGCTAGATCATTTTGTAGTATACCTGGAACTAACATGATACTAGTTAGTTCTTCAGTCAAAAAGTAATAGCAAAATGCTGGAAAGAATTCAAATTTCAGCATGCGTATATAATAATGGAATGCTGGAAAGAATTCAAATTTCAGCAGCAGTAGAATGCAGAAATTCAAACCCTGAAGTCCTCCCCGAGGATGAAATTGTCCAGCTGAGAACACAGATGCCTCTCAGGTTCTATCCCCACTCACTCACCAAAAATATGAATGTTTCCATTTTTATACATTTCAAAACTTCAAGACAAACCACCTTTTCTCTATGGGTGGAAGCGTAGTAACATTAGCAAGGAAATCAAGAAAAATGATAAACATGAAATTTAGAGGAGCACAGTTTCTGAAGGATGAGGAGGTGGGGAGGGGCCCCGGAGGCTCCCAGACGGACAAGTTGTCCTTGAACTTAAAAGCACATGATGGAAACTTGCATTAACTATTCTGTATCATGACCTTGAGGGTGTTTATGTGACTGCGAGTTTGTCAAAGCTCATGGAACTATATACAGCGAAAGGGTGAAATCTGTAGTGTAATCAGCTGTAAAAGCGCCTGTTAGAGAAGAGTGTATATATATAGAGTAAGCCCCCACATGCGAGCCTCCGAGGAGTTGCCAGCTTTCAAAGCTGAGAAGATGTGACGCGCTCGCACGTCCACGTCGGAGGGTCCCGTGTCTGGCGTGCGGTCGCTGACAGCATGCTGTGCGAGCGGCTGTGCTTCTGTTTGCCCCGCGGTGATGTGTCGAGGACGGTGGTGCAGTATCTCTATTTCAGGCTCAGGAGGCCTGGAGGCGAGCGTAAGTCAGCCGCGGCATAGCCGATGGTTAGTTGCGCACCGAGGCTGACTTTGGTGGCCTTACAGAAAAATTGGACTTAAGAACACACTCTTGCGTTCGCATGTAGGGGACTTGTTGTGGTAGGCATACAGGTGTGTTTATTAAACTGTGATTTCTTCATCCTTTATATGTAGTTGTTTTATTTTTTTAGCTACTCCATCTACTGAAAAAAAAAAAAAGTGTTTTTAAAACCCCTCAGTGGTTTGCTGTTCTCCTGGGATAAGAGTTCAGCTGGGCTTCCCGGTGGCTCAAGGGGTAAAGAAACTCCTGCAGTGCAGGAGACACAGGAGACCTGGGTTCGATCCCCGGTCGGGAAGATCCCCTGCAGGAGGGCGTGGCAACCCTCTCCAGTGTTCTTGCCTGGAGAATCCCGTGGACAGGAGCCTGGCGGGCTGCAGTCTCTGGGCTCGCAGAGTCGGCCCCCACGGATCACGAGGCACTGCTACAAGAGGCAGGCTGTCGGTGCGGATGGCAGCGCCCTCGGGCCGTGCCCCGCCCGCCTCGCCTGTCCTCGGCCCTGGTCCCACTCTTCCATCCTCTTCCTCCTGTGCTGGCCTTGCAGAATCGTGGGCATCTGTGGTCATCTCTGGCTCCCCCTGGACTGAAACTTGCCTAAGTTCCAACACGTGGTCTGGCACCTAAAGAAGTTCCGCAAAGATTGGGCGAGTTTGTTGAGATGCGGGCATCTTCTCTGGTTTTGTAGGAGGAGTAGGACGGGGAGATGTGGACCAGGGTGGAAAGCCCCTCAGATAAGGTCCGAGGTCTGCCGTCCAGAGAGCGTCTTGCCGGGCTGTGGTCAGGCCGTGCCCCTTCTGCAGGTCTGGGGGAGTGCCTTTCCCGGTCTCTCCCAGCCCGGAGGCTGCCTGCACCCCGACTCCTGGCCGTTGTCTGTCTGCAAAGCCAGCAGGGGTGGGCCGTGTCCCTGTGGTCCTGGCTCTCCTGCCCCGTCTCCCTCCTTCTAAGGGCCCTGGGGCTCACAGCGGTGCCCCCGGACCACCCAGGCCTCGGGGTTCGAAGGTCCGCTGGCGTGCACCTTGATTCCCCCCCAACCCACGTAACTGAACATCTTCACACATTCCAGGGATTGGCTTGGAGACATTTAAGGGAGATGAGGTTGGGGGCATTCTTCTTCCTACCCCCAACTTTAAAAAAAAAGCACGAGGTCAGAGGTGTGAGTTCAGTTTTCTTTGGGGCCCAATGAGGCCTGCAGCCCAGGAGACAGCATTCAGGTGGCTCTGAAAAGCTGCTCCAAAGAGGCAGGGGCCCGTGGGGTGGGGAGGGGAGGTCAGGGCACTCGTGATCTTGGTGAAGGGCAGAGGGCATGCAGTGAGACATGTGTTTTTTCTGCAGATTCTCGCTAGTCACAGGAGCCGTCGCCACCACGAGGGCTTAATGCTTTTGTAGATATGAAGGGATACAAGAATGGGGCTCATAAAATCTTCCCCTGAAAATACCTACCCTCTGAAGACCTGTTCTGCCACTCCTCCTGACACTCCAGCACAGAGTACCTCAGTTCTGATCTCCACCCTAAATTCCTTTCAGGGGGTGTCAAAGGTCAGCGACTGCAATTTAATCCTTGCAGAGGTAGGTGGCAAGTGCCCACAGCAAGTGACAGCTTGTCACTAACACTGCCACTCACGGTAACGAGCTGATGGATGGAATCTGAGTGACAGCAAGCGCTTCCTCCCGGATCCAGGATCTTACCGGACTTCGGTTCAGTTTTAGTTTATGCAGAGATCCCGACGTGAGTCACTTGAGAGGCAGACCCTGATTTGACAGCTTATAGGTTTTCTGTTTGGCTTTCTCAGATAATCCCTGGAGACACTGGTGGGAAGTGGAGGGAGGCGGGGACGAGGGAGACAGCCATGTCTTCAGGGCGCGGCCCCGGGCGCCGGCGGGATCCAGGCTGGGGGCTATGGTGGGACACCTGGACCTCAGAGGCGCCCCTAGCAAGGTGGGGCTGCGGTCGAGGGCCACCCTGAGGGGACTCAACTCCTGGGAGCTGTGTGCACATGCACTCCAGGGCCAGGGAGAGCTGACAAGCAGAGATGCAAGTGTTGGTGGTTGGAATCCTGGTCGGAATGCACTGGAGAAGTCAAGACCTAGGGGGTATGTGTGAAATGTACATGGGGGACCAGCAGTTGCCTGCTCCGTCTCCCGTTGGAGTCTGGAAACCTCAACGCCGTGACATCACGGCCCTGAGTCGCTGCACAGAGCCCTTTAACGATAGTTCAGGAACTTTCCACCGTGTTTTCTGAAGGATTTTACAGAGAAGCCCCAAGGCTCCTTGTAGGAAAGTCCCCCATCTATCCCTAATTCAGCCAGAGGCACTCAGCTGTTTGTTTTCTATTTTTATAGACGTTTATAAGAAAAGGAAAAGATACAGACACTTTAAAAACAGAAAACCACTCTCTTAACCCATGGATTATAAAAATTGCACACGAGGACTCTTTTCTGCCAGGTAGCAGGGAAAGCAAGTGAGCTCGGTGTCATTGGGCCCAGGGTCTTGCCGAAGGGACCAAAGCAAAATCTGGATTTAGTTCTGTTGGTAAAAATAATCTTCCCATCCAGAGATATGTGAAAAGCTACATTGTTCAAGATCTTTACGCTTAAATTCAACACAGACTGGGAGGTAGGAGTGGGGAAGGGGAGATTTTGAGCTGTTTAGCTTTAATGAAATGTTTAAGGCTGAAATAATGGTTCTATATAGCTTTTTGACATAATTTATTCTATTTTGTGTCAATTTGCCTGAAGAGGATAAAGTCATACGGGGGGAGAGCAGCAAAGGGCTCTTACCGAGTCATGGGTTGTAATTTACATCCAGAAAGTCTACATATTCCATAATTATGGTGTGCTATGAATTAGTAGAGTAATATTGAATATCTCCGAACCCCTTATTATGGCTTCTCACTTGAAATATGTTTTCAATATACATTTATTCAGCAGTGCTTAAACATGGCAAGTCATAAACACATGCTTTTTAAATCATATGGCTACATTTTCTTCCTGGTTAAATGTGAGATCAGATGTCGTTAACAGCAGAGGCGGGGAGGTGGGGTGAGTAATGAGGAGAGAGGTGCTGTTTAGAAACAAAGAGTATTTTTTATTTTAAAAGAAGCATCTTCTATTTATGATACTATTTCCCTAAAGCGAAAGAGGCAAGAGTGCTTAGAGGCTTTTGGTCGTTGCTGTGGTGACGATTTATTTTATGTTTGTAGCACTTTGCCTCCCAAGAGCAATGTATGTTTGAAAACAGCCGTATATTATGTGAATACACTTGACCAACTGATTTGGTTAGTAGATGCTGCTGGGCTAAGATCCAGGAAGAAGAGCTAAAGATCCAGCTCTCAGATAATTAAGAGCATGGTCCAAATGGCTGGAGCCTGACGCGGCTTCCCATAACTGTCTCCAGAGTGAGAATTTACCTTCATTCCTGGTGGCACGTGGCCAAGGCACTGAGCCACAGAAGATGAGGGAATTCCTCCCGGGGAATGTGATTAGTATTTTGGAAAGAGAGGCTTTACTCTCCAGGACATTGAGAGTTCACTTTCAAGGCCAGCGTCTCCATGTCTAGCCCTAGGCCTGCCAGAGGTCTACGCTTGCAATTTCGGCATGCGGACACTAGGTGGCAGGCAGCACTCAGGTCATGGCGACCGCCTCTCATGTACGACCGGCGTTCCCATCAGCACCGCTCACGAGTTGACCGGTGTTAGAGGATTCAGAGATCCTTTATGAAAGCGTAACACTGGCTGAAAGTGCTACCGAGGTTACCTCCACTTTTAAATCTAATGCGCTGATCATAAAGGCCATGTCACTGTACACTCACAAAAAGCTCTGTATATATTTATATCGAACATAATTGTAATGTAGCTGTATAGGGAGAACATTATTGTGTTTATGTAAAAATAATATGCTGTAGACCACAACTCAACAAATGTATCAAGTTCTAGATATATCAGTTCAGTTCAGTCGCTCAGTCGTGTCCGACTCTTTGCAACCCCATGAATCGCAGCACGCCAGGCCTCCCTGTCCACCACCAACTCCCAGAGTTTACTCAAACTCATGTCCATTGAGTCGAAGATGCCATCCAGCCATCTCATCCTCTGTCGTCTCCTTCTCCTCCTGCCCTCAATCCCTCCCAGCATCAGAGTCTTTTCCAGTGAGTCGACTCTTCACATGAGGTGGCCAAAGTATTGGAGTTTCAGCTTTAGCATCATTCCTTCCAAAGAAATCCCAGGGCTGATCTCCTTCAGAATGGACTGGTTGAATCTCCTTGCAGTCCAAGGGACTCAAGAGTCTTCTCCAACACCACAGTTCAAAAGTATCAATTTTTCGGTGCTCAGCCTTCTTCACAGTCCCAACTCTCCCATCCATACATGACTACTGGAAAAACCATAGCTTTGACTAGATGGACCTTTGTTGGCAAAATAATGTCTCTGCTTCTTAATATGCTATCTAGGTTGGTCATAACTTTTCTTCCAAGGAGCAAGCGTCTTTTAATTTCATGGCTGCAGTTCTGATCATAAAGGCCATGTCACTGTACACTCACAAAAAGCTCTGTATATATTTATATCGAACATAATTGTAATGTAGCTGTATAGGGAGAACATTATTGTGTTTATGTAAAAATAATATGCTGTAGACCACAACTCAACAAATGTATCAAGTTCTAGATATATCAGTTCAGTTCAGTCGCTCAGTCGTGTCCGACTCTTTGCAACCCCATGAATCGCAGCACGCCAGGCCTCCCTGTCCACCACCAACTCCCAGAGTTTACTCAGACTCATGTCCATTGAGTCGAAGATGCCATCCAGCCATCTCATCCTCTGTCGTCTCCTTCTCCTCCTGCCCTCAATCCCTCCCAGCATCAGAGTCTTTTCCAGTGAGTCGACTCTTCACATGAGGTGGCCAAAGTATTGGAGTTTCAGCTTTAGCATCATTCCTTCCAAAGAAATCCCAGGGCTGATCTCCTTCAGAATGGACTGGTTGAATCTCCTTGCAGTCCAAGGGACTCAAGAGTCTTCTCCAACACCACAGTTCAAAAGTATCAATTTTTCGGTGCTCAGCCTTCTTCACAGTCCCAACTCTCCCATCCATACATGACTACTGGAAAAACCATAGCTTTGACTAGATGGACCTTTGTTGGCAAAATAATGTCTCTGCTTCTTAATATGCTATCTAGGTTGGTCATAACTTTTCTTCCAAGGAGCAAGCGTCTTTTAATTTCATGGCTGCAGTTACTAACCTTAAATAAGAAATCCTTCAAGGTTAAATAGTTACACTGATATCAGGAAATAACAGAAAGGGTTTAATAGTACTAAAGTACCTCTAAAACATGAAGATAATGGACCAAACTCAATCCCTAATGTGCTGCCTGGCTTGAGGCTTATGATTTCACAAGAAGGTAGAATACTTTCTTGTTTTACATCTTGTGCTTTTGATTTTCTGTAAGCAGAGGGACATGGAATGCAGGGTCATGTTTGGATATGTTTTACAGGTGAACCAGAAGAGGGGTGGTTGCATTTTATATGCCAGCAAATAAAGCAAGTACTTCCTTTGCAAATGATATATCTAGGTTTCTACTTTGTTGGTTCAATTCTGCTCAATCATTGATAGAAGTCATAAAATAATCTGATAGAAGGAGAAAAAGGTAACCCGTCGGACTCTAGTAGACACTTCTAAATGAATAGGAAAACCATTGACAAAGTTTGAGTTAAAAGAAGAAACTAATTTGAAATTTATTAAGTTATGTAATTGAGAGCATGATTTAAACAAATCAAACTCCTGGGCAAAATGAAACGCCTTACTTCCTAGTACTTCACCTCTTCTCCCAAGGGATCTTCCCGACTCGGGGATCGAGCCCAAGTCTCCTGCGTTGCAGACGGACGCTTTACCCTCTGAGCCACCGGGGAGTGCTGACCTTAAGTTAGACCCTGGCGTCCTCTCTCCTAGCGGTGTCAGGGAGGCACTGAGTCTTCAGTGCTCTTCTGCAGCTTCTCAGAATTCCTCCACGGAAGCAAGGTTAGGTCCTTCCTCGTGGCTCCCATTGATCCTAATTGAAAAAAATGCTTTCACCGTGTGCCACTTGAAGAAACCCCCAGATTATGTTCCGTGCAGCTCAGCTCTAACTTCTCACAGTATTCATGATTCAGTGTATCCTTTCATAACCAGTCGTCAGAAAGCTAGATTCAGTCCATCTGAAGTGGAAACCCAACCTCACTATCTGCTGGCCATGAAATCTGAGCATGTGCAAAATTAGAGTAAAATAATCCTTACCTTGAAGATTGAGGAGGTTGAAGGGGGAACCTGTGTGCGGTGCTCTGGTTCTGCGTACTGGGTTCATCATAAGCACCCAACTCAAAAATGTTAGTCTTTATCGGTTGTACTGTTATTGATACTGGGTCTTCAATTATCTTTTCTGAATCCGAGGAGGACTCAGGATTCTTAAACTTGGGTTTTTTTCGTCTCTTCTTTTTGAAATTGAAGTATAGTTGATCTGTAGTGTTTTAGGTACAGCAAAGTGATTCACTTATAAATGTATATACATATATTAATTTCTTTGTAGGTTATTATAAGATATGGCAGATAGTTCCCTGTGTTACACAGCAGACCCGTGTCGCGTGTCTAATTTATAAATAGGAGTGTCGTGTGTTTACTTTAACCCCAGATTTCCAGCTCATCCCTCCCTGCATTTCCTTTGGTAACTATAAGCCTGCGCTCTGTTTCTGTGAGTCTGTTTCTGTTTTGTAAATCAGTTTATTTGTGTCATTCTTAAGAATCCACGTGTAAGCAGTATCTCCGGTGTCTGTCTGTGACCTGCTTAGTACGATGCTCTGTAGGTCCGCCCAGGTTGCTGGGAGTCGCCGTATCCCGTGCTTCTTCACGGCGGCAGAGTGGCCCGTTGTCTGAGCGCCAGGTCTTCCGCCGCTCACCCGTCGGTGCGCATCCAGGGGGTTCTCGAGCGCTGGCTGTCGTGAGCAGTGCCGCTGAGAGTGCTGCGGTGCGTGCGTCTGTCCCTGTCAGAGGTTTTGTCTTTTCTGGATGTGTGCCCCAGGAGTGGGACTGCTGGATCGTACGGTGATTCTTGATTTCGTTTTTTAAGGGTCTGAAGCTTACCTAAGTGACTCGATCAACCTGAGTTTGAGCAAGCTCTGGGAGCTGGTGATGGGCAGGGAAGCCTGGCATGCTGTAGTCCATGGGGTCACAAAGAGTCAGACACGACTGCGCGACTGAACTGAACGGAGCTTACTTTTATATTCATACCAGAAGTAAAAGCAGAGGAGGTCCCTGCTTCACAGCCTCTGCGGAAACGCCACCCTCGGCCTTCCACTCAGCATCGAGTGTCAGCACCCCCAGGACCCTTAGCGGCGGCTTTCCTGGGTCCACCTGGCGCACTGCTGAACACACCGGCTTGGGTGATGACGTTTTCTTGCCAGAGGCCATTTTTGTTTTTCGTGGTTTTGTTTTTTACTGTGCGGGGTTTTCTCTACCGCAGAGAGCAGGGGCTAGCTGTGGGCGTGGGCTTCTCACGGTGCTGGCCTCCCTTGTTGCCGGGCACAGGCTCTAGAGCACAGAGGCTTCAGTAGCTGTGGCCACACGGGCTTTGTCACTCCACGGCTTGTGGGATCTTCCCGGACCAGGGATTGAACCTGCGTCTCCTGCCCTGGCAGGTGGATTCTTTACCACTGTGCCATCAGGGAAGCCCAGAGACCGTATTTCTATTCAAATAAATCATTACAGGGGAATTCCCTGGCAGTCCAGTGGTTAGCACTCTGCTGTCTCAGTGCCGAGGGCCCAGGTTTGATCCCTGGTCAGGGAAGTAACTCGACAAGTTGTGTGGCATGACCAAAAAATATTAAATAAACATAAACAGACACATTTACTGTGCTTCAATTTGCGTTTTATGTAGAGTCCTTCCATGTTTTCTTTGGGATTCACACCCAGGAGATGGTCGTTTTAACTAAATGGACAGATGAACACGGGGCCAGCCAGCACGTGGAAGCGTGGAGCGGTTCCTCTTCTGCCCTGGGGCAGCATCCAGGGTTGGGGGGCGGTGCCCAGTTAGTCCTGCAAAGACCCCCCGCTTCAGGAGGCCCCACGGTCCCTCAGAAGCCTAAACCTCTTCTGTGGGCCAGCCAGGAGCGTGGAAGAAATGGCCAAGTGTGGGCTTGGCTGTGGGCACTTGGGGCAACGTCAGAGGGGTCCCCCATCCGCTGAGGGCAGTGTGGCTGGACCTGGGGCCTGCAAGCTCCCGTGCGTCAGCATCCTGATTGTAAGGGGAGAGGGCAGGAGTTCTGCTCTCACTGGGTTGCCAGGTAAGGAACCGCACCGTATGTACAAGCGCTTCAAGCGTGCAGGGCGCCGGGGAAGCCCACCCGGGTCACTTAAGGCAGGAGGCTCCTGGAGAGGATGGTGGGGGCCCAGGGTCCAGCCTCCCCCCACCGCACACAAGCGTCCTTTCTTTCCTACCTGCTCTTTCACCCAAGTGTTAGGGTGGGCGGAGATGCAGAGAAGCATCCCATCTCCCTTCAGAGCGTCCGTGGCTTTTCTGCAGGCTCACGGCCGTGGCTGTGAAGGCCGGGTCTCAGGCAGGACGCCCGCAAGCACGTTCCCGGAATAAGGAATCCTGCAGTGTAAATGCCCAGGGCACTCACAGCCCCATCCTCGTCCAGCCCGCAGCTCCCATGAGAGATAGGTGACACCAGTTTGTTCCAGCCACACAGCCGGCTGATTGCACAGCCCAGGGAAAAGACAGAATGGAACCGAGACATTTACAGGACGAGAAAATGTTTCAAGTTAAGCCCTTCTGCACAAAGCAGGGCGCAAAGCTAAATGTTTGAGATTTCAAAACAAAACAGTCAAAGTTTAGTGGTTGTTGTTTGTTTTAATTTCTGGGCTCTGGCCAGTGTGGGAATCTAGCTTGATGCGTGTGTTCAGTCATGTCCGACCCTGTGGGGACCCAAAGCACTGCTGTGCACCAGGCTTCTCTGCCCATGGGTGTTTTCAGGCCGGGAGGCTGGAGTGGGTGCCCGTTTCCTCCATTTCCAGGGCATCTTCCCGACCCAGGGATCGAGCCTGCTTCTCCCGTGTCCCCTGCACGGCAGGTGGATTCTTTACCCTCTGAACTGTCAGGCTTCCACGCTTAGTGAAAAAAAAAATGCAGACGCCTTGCTCTTCTCAGCAAATATGGTGGGTGTTTGGGGAAGAAACGATGTCTCAGAAACTGATGGGTGCATGGAGGCGTGAGGCGGGTGTTTGGGAGGTAACAGTGGGGAGTTTGGGGGGCTGCTGGGAGGGAAAGAGTGTTAACATAAGACGAGAACTTTAGGAGCCCTAGAGAAAGAACGCTGGGGGGTTTTCCAGTGATACGTTGGATTGAGAAAGAAAATAAACCCACGCTGTCCTGAACACGATGGTAGATCCAGTTCAGAGAAGCTGAGAAAGAGACTGCATTCCCAAACTCCCGAGAAAAACTCCTCAACGCCTTCCCCGAGGAGCCCCCAGAGGGAAGCGCTGACTCTGCAGCCTGGCGGGAGGGGCGGCCTGGACCCCAGTCAGGAAGAGACCCCAAATCCTCGGGGGCAGAGGGCGTTGAGTGTGTGGCTTGGCCCGGTGGAAGGAGAGAGGCCTGCGAAGGAGCATGGCTGGAAGGAAGGAGCATCTGGAAGGCGCCGCCGAGTGCTTTACACGCACGCCAAGCTGAGTCGTGTGAGCGTGGGCTCGCATCGATTATTCCAGCTGTGTGTACTTCTTCCCCTGAGATCGCCTGCCCCTGCAGGTCAGGATTTGCCGTGTGTTGGATGAGGCTCTGAGTGGGCTGGAGCTGTGTCTGTGTGTGTGTACCTGAGTGTCCAGAGTGGCCAGGGTCTGCATTCCCACCACTGCACACGGACCGATCTGACGGTCAGTTGGTTCCCGTATGCGGCAGGTGTGTAATCCCGTATCGCAGATGCAGACACGCGGCTCTCTGGGGGCTGTTTGGCTGTAGCGCTCTGCATTCATTCACTCATTCACGCTGCCAAACCACAAAGATGCCCCTGCATGAGAGGGCCGTCGGGATGCGTGTGTGTTTCTGAGCTCCCTTATCAAGAGGGCCTTTCCTGGACTCCCCTGATGGGGCAGTGGTTAAGAATCCGCCTCTCAATGCAGGGGACGTGAGTTTAATCCCTGATCCGGGAGGATCCTGGCCATGGAGCACCTACGCCCTTGCACCACAGTACTGAGCCCGTGCTCTGGAGCAGGTAGCCTCGACTCCTGAAGCTCGAGCTCCTGGACAAAAAGAGAAGTCTCAGCAGGGAGAAACCTGCACACCGCAGCCAGAGAGGAGCCTCCAGTCTCTGAAACCAGATGAAGCCTGCACGCAGCAACAAAGGTCCAGCACAGCCAAAACCAAAAGTAATAAGTAAATAAAATCATTTTAAAGAAGAGGGAGGGCCTCTGCTTTCAGCCCAGCCTCCAACAGCGATGGCATCCAACTTACAAAGCCCTTCCTCAAAGCTTAGAACAGCAGATCCCTTCCACTCACACAGTAGGGAGAAAAGTCACAACCAGGATCAGGAGGAAACCTCCCGCCGTTCTTCGCACAGGACTTGCCCCCAGCCCTGGGTCTCCCACCCCTTTGCGCTCATGGGTGGCTCCTGAGCTGGCAGCCCGCCGGTTTCGTTTCTGCATGAAAGTCAGAAAATCTAGGTCAGTTTATCCAAGTAGAAAGTGTTATTTTATTGAGTTAACTCTGTGCAAACTGCTGCCTTAATGCTTTATAGAAACAGAGTCCCTTGTGTCTGGGCATGTTCTCAGGCAGTTTTTCAGAGGCTTCTAGGTTATCACTTAGATTGAAAATCAACAAGGAAAACCCTTTTTTTCCCCTAAGAAATGGTAGTTCCTGGTAATGTGGCTGTCTTTTTAACTGTTTGTCAGACACTCAATCTATCCAGGCTCTTTGACTGTGAAAGGATTTGATTGCAATGGCGCTGCATCAAAGTCCAGGAAGACTGGCATGCCCCTGACCAAAGCCCAGACCCCGCCTCGTGATCGCAGAGCTTCCTTGGTATTTCCATCAGCTGATCCAGTAATAATCATTGAACCCAGACTGGTTATCAGAAGAGAAAGGGGTCCTTTCAGTCGCTAAACACCTTTCAGTATCTTCTTATCAAGGTTTTAGATGTCTTATCACTGTGATTTTTTTAATGTTTTCACACCACAGCGATGCTGCTTCAGAATAATCCTTTTCAATCATTTAGAGTAGAGTTACAGAAAATGTGGTTCGTGGACCAGAGCCAGGTGATGAGCTGTTCCCCAACGGGAACGATAGGCATGTTCAGAAGTGAGGAGCGGGCCGTGGAGCACAGGAAGCTGCACTCAGTATCCTGTGATAAACCACAAGCAGCGAGCAGGTGAAAACAAAGGCGGACATGTGTTAACTGCATCGCTTTGCTGTGCCATGGAAATTAACGCAATGTTGTAAGTCGACTCTCCTCCAATAAAATGTGTTTTGGAAAGGGAGGCACGGAATTGAGAAGCTCTGAGCGGCGTGATACTGCCGTAACATCCAAGGGCCGTGTCATTTTCCTAGCGACTCATCTGTCTTGTATTTTATACAGGTATTTGTCTATTGTGTGTTAGAGTGAAGTCGCTCAGTCGTGTTCGCTGCATCAAAGTCCAGGAAGACTGGCATGCCCCTGACCAAAGCCCAGACCCCGCCTCGTGATCGCAGAGCTTCCTTGGTATTTCCATCAGCTGACCCAGTAATAATCACTGAACCCAGACTGGTTATCAGAAGAGAAAGGGGTCCTTTCAGTCGCTAAACACCTTTCAGTATCTTCTTATCAAGGTTTTAGATGTCTTATCACTGTGATTTTTTTAATGTTTTCACACCACAGCGATGCTGCTTCAGAATAATCCTTTTCAATCATTTAGAGTAGAGTTACAGAAAATGTGGTTCGTGGACCAGAGCCAGGTGATGAGCTGTTCCCCAACGGGAACGATAGGCATGTTCAGAAGTGAGGAGCGGGCCGTGGAGCACAGGAAGCTGCACTCAGTATCCTGTGATAAACCACAAGCAGCGAGCAGGTGAAAACAAAGGCGGACATGTGTTAACTGCATCGCTTTGCTGTGCCATGGAAATTAACGCAATGTTGTAAGTCGACTCTCCTCCAATAAAATGTGTTTTGGAAAGGGAGGCACGGAATTGAGAAGCTCTGAGCGGCGTGATACTGCCGTAACATCCAAGGGCCGTGTCATTTTCCTAGCGACTCATCTGTCTTGTATTTTATACAGGTATTTGTCTATTGTGTGTTAGAGTGAAGTCGCTCAGTCGTGTCTGACTCTTTGTGACCCCATGGAGTGTAGCCTACCAGGCTTCTCCGTCCATGGGATCCTCCAGGCAAGAATACTGGAGTGGGGTGCCATTTCCTTCTCCAGGGGATCTTCCCAACCCAGGGATCGAAACCGGGTCTCCCGCATCGGAGGCAGACGAGTGGGCAAAACAAACGGCTGGTGTTTTCCTGCAGATAGGTCAGGAATAGCTTGTTACAGCGTCCATCGCCCCACGTGCTGCTGCTTCCAGTTTTGTGAGGGACACAGGGATTGCCTTTTACAGATAAACACACCCAGACTGGGGGAAGGGAAAGACAGCTGGCTGTCACCTGTGGGCTGCCTCCATCTAGCTTCACACCTGAAGCCAGCGGCCCTCTGAGATAACCCTCTGCTGCTAATCACAGACACAGCTGAGCCGGCCAAGCTGCAGGAGCTGCTGCCTGAGGCTTTTCGGGGTTTCTGGCTGTGCCGGCTCTTGGCTGCACGTCCGCCGTCTCTAGTTGGGGGAGCGGGGCACTCTCTAGCTGTGCGGCTCCGGCCTCTCGCAGCTGGGGCTTCTCTTGCTGTGGACCACGGCTCTGGGGCACGTGGGCTCAGGACCTGGGGTTCCCGGGCTCCGGAGCCGCAGGCTCAGTAGTGTGGTGCCCGCTCTTACTTGCCCCAGGGCACGAGGGATCTTCCCCAACCAGGGATCGAACCCGTATGCCCTGCACTGCCAGGCGGAGTCCTCACCACTGGACAACCAGGGACAGCCGTGCCTGAGAGACGGAGGGATCTCTGTGGACCGTCGACCCTGGTGACCTGTGAACAGATAACCTTTGGTAACGTTTGAGTTCTCTCTGTTCAGAAAATCATTTAGACCCTCAACAGATGGGGCATTCCCTATGTTTTTTCCAAATCAATTGAAAGATCACAGCAGCAGAGAAGCTCAAGGTTTGGGAGAGACTCTGGGGGCCGTGCTGCCCTTGGTGTTGACCTGCCCGTGGGCAGCCCATCTTCCGTGGGAGGGCCGCACCGTGGCAGGTGGCATCCTCTTGGAGGGGGATAGCAGGGATGGCTAGAAAGTCCTTCTTCACGCCAGGCCCACATGTCTGCCGCTCACCGGTGGGCTTAGCCCTGCGTCCCCAGGATACAGAGACTCCGTCCTAGGATTTGGTTCTAGACTCTGTGCTGCTTCTGAATCTCATTCCACACCCCATCCTCAGTCTTCCTGCCCTGCTGGTTCCTAGTCCCCGTGTTCTGTTGAGTCAGTATCCGTCCTGCAATGGATGAGTCCCCCCAAGATGGCCCTGGCATTCCCAGCGTGGTATGCCCAGGACGCAGGAAAATGACCACCTCTCTCAGTCCACGCAGTGTGGTTCTCCTCAGGCCACTCCAGGGTGAGGTCAGCCTGTTAACAAAGCCCCGGCCAGCTGTGACTCCAGAACCCGGGTTTCTCGGCCAGCTCCCCAGGCGGGCAGCGCGTTGGTTTTAGCCGCCTCCCTTGTCCTCCTTCCCTTTCGGGGCTGTCAAGGAGGCCTCTTTGCTGTGACCTTTGTGACATCTGACCACCCCCAGCACCCCAGCCTCTGACCACGTGGCCCCTACGTCCTTGAACCCCACCAGACACCCTATGTGGGTAGTAGCCTCAGGGGCCAGGCTGGAAGAGGAGGGGGAGGGAGTCATTACCACGATGTTTCACAGGTGATAATGAGCGCGTCTGACATCTGTAATTAAGAGGAATAATAGAGCAGATTAAAGAGGAAAGAAGGCAGTGAGCCCGCCTAGTGGAAGCCGCCTCCCTGGGGCCGCCTGGCTTATTCATGCCCCATCTAGAAAGTCCTTCTTCACGCCAGGCCCACATGTCTGCCGCTCACCGGTGGGCTTAGCCCTGCGTCCCCAGGATACAGAGACTCCGTCCTAGGATTTGGTTCTAGACTCTGTGCTGCTTCTGAATCTCATTCCACACCCCATCCTCAGTCTTCCTGCCCTGCTGGTTCCTAGTCCCCGTGTTCTGTTGAGTCAGTATCCGTCCTGCAATGGATGAGTCCCCCCAAGATGGCCCTGGCATTCCCAGCGTGGTATGCCCAGGACGCAGGAAAATGACCACCTCTCTCAGTCCACGCAGTGTGGTTCTCCTCAGGCCACTCCAGGGTGAGGTCAGCCTGTTAACAAAGCCCCGGCCAGCTGTGACTCCAGAACCCGCGTTTCTCGGCCAGCTCCCCAGGCGGGCAGCGCGTTGGTTTTAGCCGCCTCCCTTGTCCTCCTTCCCTTTCGGGGCTGTCAAGGAGGCCTCTTTGCTGTGACCTTCGTGACATCTGACCACCCCCAGCACCCCAGCCTCTGACCACGTGGCCCCTACGTCCTTGAACCCCACCAGACACCCTATGTGGGTAGTAGCCTCAGGGGCCAGGCTGGAAGAGGAGGGGGAGGGAGTCATTACCACGATGTTTCACAGGTGATAATGAGCGCGTCTGACATCTGTAATTAAGAGGAATAATAGAGCAGATTAAAGAGGAAAGAAGGCAGTGAGCCCGCCTAGTGGAAGCCGCCTCCCTGGGGCCGCCTGGCTTATTCATGCCCCACTCACTTCCGGAGGCCTCTCCCCACTAGCCCCCCTGCAGACGGAAGCAGAACCACTTTGTTCAGGTTGATGAATGACCTGATTTAGAGATCAGCAAGCTGCAGCCGGGTGGGCCAGCCCCAGTGGGTCACCTGGACATACAAATAAAGTTTTATTGGAAGAGCCACACCTGTTTGTTTCTGCTGCTGAGCTGTGGCCATTTTCTGAACTCACCACACACGTGGGTCGCCGTGACAGAGGCTGGGTGGCCCCTGAAGCGTGCAGTACTTGCTCTCGGTTCTCTGCAGAAATCAGCCTGCTGGCCTCGGTCCTGAGTCAACAGGGCCGTGAATCTGGCCTCTGCTGGTCCCGAAGCCCTGCCCTGGCCCCTCTGCTCTCGTGAGCACCCTTCGCGGCCGTGCCTCCTCTCACCCCCGTGGTGCAGCAAAGCTCACTGTCCTCTCCACTCTCTCTGGCCACGCTTCTTCCGTCTCCACGCTGACCTTGTTTTTTCAGCAGGAACACGTGTGGAGTGTAGGTTTCAGGCATTCGGGTCAGTGCGATTTCCCCCTTGCCTGAACAGTGCCTGGCACACGTGAGCGAGTCTAGCTCTGCCTGGGGGTCGACCAGAGCTCCCCTTGCAGGAGAGTCCTATTTGACCTCACAGGTGAACAGGTGGACCCCAAAGGTCGTCATACGGGAGAGCTCCGCCTGGAATCACTACCGTGTCCCCTTACACAGCCAAGACCTGGGCCTTTTAGGCAGTTGTTTTCCATTTCGTGGGCCCCACGTCTGGTTTTATTCTGACTTCTTATGGCTACAGGGCTTGAAGGTAGTGGTGCGTCTGCAAATTTCCTTCTGTTCATCCAGTCTGGCCCGGGACAGCGGCTGAGACCCGGTGAGATCACGGAGAGAGTGGGGAACAGCCACCAAACGGCTGCCTGGCCCTTCCCTCACGGACACCTTGGCCCCTCCGTGTCCAGTGCTGGGTACTGAAAGGGGCTCTGCCGGGTCCCTGGGGGGAGGTGGTGGCTTCTCCTCCAGTCTTTTCATTTTTGCTGGGTGTAGTTGCTTCCCAGTGTTGTGTTGGTTTCCGCTGTACACAAGCGGATCAGCTGTGTGTGTGCACACATCCCCTCCTCCTTGGCGTGCCCCCGCCCCGCCTTCCCCTCTAGGCCATCACAGAGTGCCGAGCTGAGCTCCCCGTGTTACACAGCGCCTTCCCACGAGCCGTCTCTTTACATACAGGAGTGTATAGGTCACTATACACCCTCTCCACTCGCTCCGTGCCTACATGCCCATCTCTATGTCTGTGCCTCTTCCTGCCCTGCTAGTAAGTGCATCTGGACCGCTCTTTCTAGATTCCACAAGTATGCATTAATGTATGATATTTGTTTTTCTCTTTCTGACTGACTTCAGTCTATGGAATAAGTCTCTAGGTCCATGCATGCCTCTCTACAAATGAGCCAGTGTCATTCCTTTTTGTGGCCGAGTGATTGTTCAGGTGCTCAGTCGTGTCCAACTCTTTGCGACCCCATGGGCTGCAGCAGGCCACGCTTCCCTGTCCTGCACCATCTCCCGGAGCTTTCTCAAACTCATGACCATCGAGTCGGTGATGCCATCCAACCATCTCGTCCTCTGTTGTCCCCTTCTCCTCCCGCCTTCAGTCTTTACCAGCATCAGGGTCTTTTCCAGTGAGTCGGCTCTTCGCCTCAGGTGTCCAAAGGATTGGAGCTTCAGCTTCAGCGTCAGTCCTTCCAGTGAATATTCAGGGTTAATTTCCTTTAGGATGGACTGATTGGATCTTGTTGCAGTCCAAGGGACTCACAAGAGTCTTCTCCAACACCACAGTTCAAAAGCATCCATTCTTTGGCACTCAGCCTTCTTTATGGTCCAACTCTCACACGCATACATGACTACTGGAAAAACCACAGCCTTGACTAGATGGACTTTTGTTGGCAAAGTGATTTTTCTATTTCTAAATGCTCTCTCTAGGTTTGTGATGGCTTTTCTTCCAAGGAAGCATCTTTTAATTTCATGGCTACAGTCACTGTCTGCAGTGATTTTCAAGCCCAAGAAAATAAAGTCTGTCACTGTTTCCGTTGTTTCCCCATCTGTTTGCTATGAAGTGATAGGACTGGACACCATGATCTTAGTTTTCTGAATGTTGAGTTTTAAACCAGCTCTTTCACTCTCTTCTTTCACCTTCAAGAAATTCTTTAGTTCCATAGAAAGGAACGTTATGCCACAGGGAAAGCAATTTTTTCATGATATAGGGAAATATCCACAATGTTAAGTTTAAATGAAAAACAAGAAAAAATTGAGATGGTCTATGATCTGTAATAAAAATATACATATAAATGCATAAAAAAGAAGAGAAAAAAACAAAACCTTAACAGGATGTCCCTCTGGGACATGGATTAATTTGTATTTTCTTCTTTGCAGATTTGATAACTTTCCAAATGTGTGCAGTGAACGTAGTTTGCTGTTTTTAAAATTCTGCTCTTTCTTTTCTTTCCAAAGAAGGTAACTTTCTGTGAAGGTTCTCGTATTGTATGGAGACTCTAGGAAACTAGATGTCCGAAAGCTAGTTTAACCAAAAACCCTGTCGTTACCTGGAGGATGGAGGAAGTTAGTTTGTGTGGTTGGTTGCACTGCACTCCTAAGATGTCTAGTTGAAAACGAAAACATCTGCCACCTTCCACCCCCTTTCCTTCCCCCATCTCCCCCTCCCATAAGCTGCTTTACTGCTGGCTGGAACTAGGAAACAGAGGAAGTTGCCTGGTTTGTTTGACATGACCATCCCCAAGGTGCTGCTCAGGTGAAGGATGGACATTCCTTGGCATGTCTCCGAGGAGCTGCTCTCCTGCCAAACGCTTTCCTTTATGGCCTCTGGAATATTTAGATTTTGTCCTAACTGAACAGCAGTCTGTGGCAGAATCTGCGGCCGTTGCAGTTGTATTAAGTTCACCTGAACTAGGGTCTGAGCATTTAGGGAACTTTTCTTTTTCTCCGTCTCCCCGCCGGCACACATCTGCACTTGCCTGCAGAGGGAACTTCCTTTTGTCTTCTTAAAGAGGCCTGAGAGGCCCAAATTCTGACGGGACCGCGCCTCTTCCCTGCCCGATTTGTCCCTGTGTCCAGGGTCTTTCTGCCGACCAGGTGCCCTCAGCCCCTCAGCCCTTCACCCCAGCACTGACACAGGTCTCCCACCAGGAGCAGAGCCTGCCCACCCCAGCACTCAGCCTCCCTCTCAGAGCCTCCATCAGCAACAAAGACTTGTTTAGGGTGCTGTTTGGGGTGAAGAATTCCTAAAATCCCTGCTGTCCGGGGATTTACCTTCTTACGGGAGAGAAAGATAATTAAAAGGACAAATAAGGAGAAGGAATGGGGAAAGGGAGTAGGACTGTTTTGGGGGGCACGGGGTGGGGGTTGCAGTTTGCGATGAAGTAGTCAGGGCAGGCTTCAGGCTTTACACGGTGACATCTTTATACAGTGACATCTGAAGAGCTGGTGCCAAGGCCCTGTGGTGGGGCGTTCCCTGGTATGTTTGAGGACCCAGGAGGAAGCCAGTTGTGAACAAAAGGCATAAGACAGGACAAGGAATGAGAGAGGCCCAGGGGATCCGTCCAGGCCCCGGCTCTTACTGCAGGTCTGATGGGAAGGTGTCAGGTGTTTAGGGCGGAAGTTGGGTTTCCGTAAGTCCAGGATGGCTGTTATATTGAGACTGTACATCATCAGGAGGTCAGGGCAGGCACAGGGGGCACCTAGGGGCCCCAGAAGGGAACATGGCAGCCGCGAGGCGATGCTGGTAGTGGGAGGCTTCAGGAGTTAGTTGAGAAGTGACTGCAAGAATCACCATGTCGGCAGCTTGTTTCTGAGACTCACCTTACAGTCTGAAAACCTTCCTGTTAGAGAAAAGCCACTTTCCTTTGAAGGGCAAAGCCAAAAGAAAACTCTACATTAAAAAAAACTCAAAGCATGTGTCTTTTTGAATTACGGTCTTCTCCAGAGTATACCTGGGAGTGGGATTGCTGGACCATATGGTAGCTCTATTTTTAGTGTTTTAAGGACCCTCCGCACTGTTCTCCGTGATGGCTGCACTGTGACTCAGCTGGTAAAGACTGCCTGCAGCGCAGGAGACCCCCGTTTGCTTCCTGGGTCAGGAAGATCTTCTGGAGACGGGATAGACTACCCACTCCAGGATTCTTGGGCTTCCCTGGTGGCTCAGTTGGTAAAGAATCTGCCTGAAATGCAAGAGACCTGGGTTCAGTCCCTGGGTTGGGAAGATCCCCTGGAGAAGGGAACAGCTACCCACTCCAGTATTCTGGCCTGGAGAAGTCCGTGGACTATAGAGTCCATGGGGTCGCAAAGAGGAGGACGTGGCTGAGCGACTTCCACTGACAGTGTAGGAGGGTTCCCTTTTCTCCTCACCCTCTCCAGCATTTGTTGTTTGCCGTGTTGATGGCCATGATTCAAAAGATACACGCAGCCCAGCATCCACTGCAACACTGTTTACAGTAGCCAGGCCATGGGAGCAGCCTAAATGTCCACAGACAGATGAGTGGACAAAGAAGATGCGGTCCTTGTATATAATGGAATATTCAGCTCAGTTCAATTGCTCAGTCGTGTCCGACTCTTTGCGACCCCACGAATCGCAGCACCCCAGGCCTCCCTGTCCATCACCAACTCCTGGAGTTCACTCAGACTCACGTCCATCTAGTCCGTGATGCCATCCAGCCATCTCATCCTCTGCCGTCCTCTTCTCCTCCTGCCCTCAATCCCTCCCAGCATCAGGGTCTTTTCCAATGAGTCAACTCTTCACATGAGGTGGCCAAAGTACTGGAGTTTCAGCTTTAGCATCATTCCTTCCAAAGAAATCCCAGGGCTGATCTCCTTCAGAATGGACTGGTTGGATCTCCTTGCAGTCCAAGGGACTCTCAAAAGTCTTCTCTAACACCACAGTTCAAAAGCATCACTCAGCCGTTAAAAGGAATTACATTGTTTAGGTCATTTGTGGAGACATGGATGGACCTAGAGACTGTCATTCAGAACAAGAAACAGAGAAAAGCAGATATCGTATATTAACGCTTACATATGGGATCTAGCAAAATGGTACAGATGATCTTATGTGCAAGGTAGAAATAGAGACACAGACATAGAGAACAAATGTGTGGACACCAAGGGCAGGAAGGTGGGATGAATTGGGGGACTGGGATGGACCTCTGTACTCTATTGATATTTTGAATAAAATAGATAATTAATGAAAACCTAAAATGATAATTGAAGCAACATTAGCTCACTGCAGACGATTTGGAAAGTACTGAAATTTATCAACAAAGAAGAGATAAATCACAGAGAATCTTATGTCCCAGATATAAGACCTATATATATTTTGACATCTTTTATTCTGCTTTTTTCAATGCATACATGTGTGTATTCCATTACTTTCTGATCTCCTTTTTTTAAAGGAGATACTAAGTTCAGCATTGTGGATATTTAGCAGTCATTAAATCGCCTTTGAAAAGATGATTTTTGATAGCAATGTAATGCTCCTTTCAACGGGTGTGAATTAACTTATAGAGTCATTTGCTTATTGGAAGATGCAGCTTGCCATGTGCAGCCTCGTGGCTCAGGGCTTCCTGGACTTCACCCCTGAATCAAGTGAGCTTCCTTGCCCTGTCCTGGGCAGCACTTATACCCAAAGGCCTCCCCCAAGCGGAGCCCGCCCCTGGGAGCTTCCGCAGCACTGAGAACAGGCCAGATGCTCATTTCTAAGGGTAGGAGGGCAGAGGCAGAGAAGGTCTGGAAGGGCTGCTGCTGAGAACATCCAGTGCCTTCCCTCAGACTCACTAAGACAAGTGGTCGCTCCTGGGAAAACGAGACAGGAGGCAGGGAGAAAGCCAGGGCTCACTGCCGATCACCGGCCCCGCAAACCAGGGCCAGGAGCCCTGGGCCCCCACCCTGAGGATTCAGTGAATGATGGATGTCAAGTTCTTGGTCATGGCAGAGTTTCCATTAATGTCATCTTCCCCTTTCTCCAACCATTGCCAGGAAAACACCAACAGTCTCTAAAGTCAGTGTTCACATGTGCCATTCTCGGGGGCCAAGCTGAGTTAGTGGTAAAGGGTGCCAAGCTAGTGGTCCCTCTACAGAATGTGGGGTCAGCTCAGGAAGTCCCCCTTGGAAGTCTCTTCATTAACCTTCCTCCACCAGGTAAATATCCTCAAGAGAAAGAGTCCCCAGCTGGCCAGTCTCCTGGTGACCTCAGTTGGAGTTCTGTAATCGTCTACTGGTGGGTGAATGGGTTAAGAGACGGGTGGAAGTTTGGAGGAAAAGAAGCTAAATTAACAGTCATACCTTTTTTTCTTTCTCTGAAGAAGGCATGAATAGAAGCAGGCTTTTTACATAAGCCACAGCATTTTCCTCTTTTTTTTTTTTTAAATCTCAGTTGAAGTAAAAACCCATTATGGAAATTCCTAGTTTCTGTTGGAAGATACTAAAGAGCCGCGTGAGATCTAAGTAGCATGTTTTCTCTGTCTGAGCTGGGGGAGGAAGACTGGTATTTTCCAGCCTAAATGACATAAATCTATCTGTGCCCCGCCCCCCCAAATATGTCGTTCTTTCTGTGATTCATTCGGCCTTTTTGTGAGTGGACTGTGGTTTGTGTGCAGTGGATGAAGTAATTGGAGTGAGTGCCTCTCCCTAGAGATAGAATCAATCACCGTTGTAGAAGATGGTGACATTTTAGAGGGAAACTCGGAGGAAAATGTCATGCTTAAAAAATTAGATTTAAACGCACTGGCTCCAGATTGATTTTTATTACACTCAGATGGATACCCTGATTGATTATCAGTCTTACAGATGTTTAGCACATTTCTCACTTCTCTGATAATCAGAATAATCTAATTTTCAATGTCATTTAATGTACTCTATTCAAGGTTATAATAGATCATATTTCTAATAAAACCCAGCAATTATGGAATGAATACTACAGGAACTCTGGCATTTGGACTCCCTGGATTGTAAGCAGTACTGAGGGAAAGTCTTAGCTAAGTCCATTCTTCTGGTGTTAATTTTTTTTTAATTTAGTAGGACAACATTTCTGAATTGTAAATGCACTTTTTAAAAATTAATTTTTATTGGAATACAGTGGGTTTACAATGTTGTGTTTCACATGTATAGCAAAGTGTATCTGTTATACATCTGCATATATCCACTATTTTTTAGATTCTTTTCTTATAGGTCATTCTAGGGCACTGGGCAGAGTTCCCTGTGCTATATAGTAGTCTTCATTGCTTATCTGTTTTATATATAGTGGTGTGTGTATCTCAGTCTCAGTTTCCTCACTTATCCCACCACCTTTCCACCTGGTAACCTTAAGTTTGTTTTCTGCATTTCTGAAGCCCATTCCTTCAAATGTGGTGTACACTCTAAGTCACTGACTGCATCTTATCGGGTGTTTTTTTTCCTGCCCCTGATCTGAATGGAGCTTCACGAGACTTGAACAAACAAACAAACAAAAATGGGGGGAGGAAACAGCAAGATGTGAGTCCTTCTGGTGCTGCTCCTGGCGCACCTGGAGAAGACTCGACAGGGAGCCTGGAGCTTTATCGAGTTCCTCTAGTAATTGCTGCTCTCCTCCCCATTTTTGATATACGCCCCCTGGAGAAATACCATATTTTAGTTCTAAATATTTTTCCAATACCCACTGAAGCGGCAGCTGACATTACGGATGTCTCAGGGCGAGCCCTGGGGGATTTCATCCCGAGGAGGTTTGACTCTGCATTTGGAGCCTCAGAGTCATCTGACTGTTGACTCGTGGAAGGCCTGCTTGCGTCTTTAGGAGGGAGGCTGGTAATGGAGCTTCACGAGACTTGAACAAACAAACAAACAAAAATGGGGGGAGGAAACAGCAAGATGTGAGTCCTTCTGGTGCTGCTCCTGGCGCACCTGGAGAAGACTCGACAGGGAGCCTGGAGCTTTATCGAGTTCCTCTAGTAATTGCTGCTCTCCTCCCCATTTTTGATATACGCCCCCTGGAGAAATACCATATTTTAGTTCTAAATATTTTTCCAATACCCACTGAAGCGGCAGCTGACATTACGGATGTCTCAGGGCGAGCCCTGGGGGATTTCATCGCGAGGAGGTTTGACTCTGCATTTGGAGCCTCAGAGTCATCTGACTGTTGACTCGTGGAAGGCCTGCTTGCGTCTTTAGGAGGGAGGCTGGGCTCTTCCCGTCTGTGGCCTCTCCGGGTTGAAGTCTCACTGGCGTCCGGGTTGGGAGTGGCGAATCCAGCCGCTGCATGTGCTGTGCAGTCACCTGGGCCCCCAGCGAGCAGCGGCCCCTCCAAGGGTCCCCCTGCCTGCTGGGCCCCCTTGAGGCGCCGAGGGGTCCCGGACGGGGGAGAGGAGGCCGCGTGGGGCTGTCAGGCCCGCAGACAGTGAGACTCAAGGGAGAGGCCTCCAACCTACAGCTGGTCCCAGAGAAGTGCATGGAAGATTGAGAACGTTGGAAGAGCTGGTGCTTCCTGCAGATCTCTAGAGAGACAGACAACGACGGGCGGATCCGGGGAGACGCCCTTCGCAGAGAGGAGGTGTCCGGATGCAGCACCACGGGGTGCGCTGGGTGGCAGGCCCATGAGACCAGGCCACAGGCTCCCTGCCGGCCAGCCTGTCTGCTCCTACGATCCTGGGCAGATCAGACCCTGGAGGCCCGCGGACTCTGTCTGCAGCTGGGCAGAGCGCGTTTTGGAGCGCTGTCGGGTTTTGCTCTGGCACTCATTCTCAGAACATCATCCACGGCAGCTGGAGCAAGACATCCTGGGACCCAGCTGTCCACTGGGAGACACGACGGAGCACGCTGGAAATTCAGGGGCTGGGAGACCCAGCCGCAGGGAGGAGATGCTTGCTCTGAACCGTTACGAGGGGCCACGCGAAAAGGAGAGCCGCGAAGCTGGTGACCGTTTCTCGCACTCTGGATCTTTTCGGCACCTGTGTTGGATTAGTACCTTGCCCTCCTGGTCAGGGCAGCTACCACGGAGAGAAGCCAGGTTCCTTGCTGAGATTCGCTCAGCTCCGGGGCCAGGGTCGAGACGTAAACCAGCTCTCAGACACAGTGCTTGTCGCCTTGTCATAACCGAGACCTCCAGAGAGGGACTCCAGGGATCAGTAGGGGGATCGCTGGCAGCTCTTACCCCCCCAGGTCTCCATTCAGGACACATGTTCAGAGTCCTCTCCTGATGTTTGAAACATTCCAGGCACAGGGAGGGAGTCCCCTGTCACAGTACCCAAACAAGGTGAGGTTAATCTGAGAACACGTGCCGCTTAAACGCAGTGGGTTGAGACCAGGGGCCCCTTTGCAGTTAAGGTCCTGGGGAGTCAACGCTGTCTGCATGGTTGACAACAGCCAGTTCACCATCTCTACTTTCCCGGAGCCTCTGGAAAGGGAATAATGAGTGTGAGCATGTGTATGTGTGTCTGTCCTAAGGGGTTGCATGAAGCCTGCAGGGACAGGGTCTTAGCAGGGTGTGGGGAGCAGCAAGTCGCCCCTCCAGGGAAGTGCCGTAGTGAGGACCTTGGTCCCCTGAGCGCTCCCCTGGATGCCTTACGGGCCCCCCCGAGAGAGAATGAGTCAGGACGCCTCTGTGGAAACGGCCTGTTTTACCGCTAACACTTTTACTTCTATTTTATTATTATTTTTGCCTAGCGTTCACAGCTGGGCTGTTGTCTGCAAGCGCCACTCACAGAGAGGATGCAGGCAGACAGAGCCGACCTCAGCGGGTCCACGGGATGAGGGGGGGCCACTGGGGCCCGGGCCAGGTGGCAGTTCCGCCGTCATTGAGCTGACCGCGCCGCAGGGCGCGGTCTGGTGAGGCCCCCGGCAGGGGTTCGGGGGCGGGGCTGAGCGACGTCCAGGGGCGGTGGGCGCAGGTCTGACACTTG
>SJYC01009838.1:0-42507 GCA_006408675.1 Madoqua kirkii
GGGGGGGGGGGTGGTCCCAGGACACAGCTGTCTCAGCTGCAGTGTTTCTCGTTAGCTTTCTCAAGGCCCGTGCAGCCTCCTTATGAATCTGGGGATCAGCAAGAGTTCTCGGGGACGAGCAGTCTGGTCCACATTCATCAGCATTCCTCTTTAAATATATATATGTATTTAAGTATAAATATATATATATTTAAATATGAATATATTCATATATAAATCTATTGAAGCAAAGGAAGTGAAGTTGCTCAGTCTTGTCCGACTCTTTGCAACCCCATGGGCTGTAGCCCACCTGGCTCCTCTGTCCATGGAATTCTCCAGGCAAGCATACTGGAGTGAGTTGCCATTCCCTTCTCCAGGGGATCTTCCCAAACAAGGGATCGAACCCAGGTCTCCTGCATGGCAGACAGATGCTTTACCGTCTGAGCCAACAGGGAAGTCTGTTACTTACATTATAAATCTCTTCCTTGTATTTACATATAAAGGTACGTATGTGGCTGCACTGGGCCTTGGCTGCTGCACACGGGATCTTTAATCTTCATTCTTTGTTGCAGCATGTAGGCTCTTTGGCTGTGGCGTGTGAACTCTGCGCTGGGACACGTGGAACCTAGTTCCCCGACCAGGGATGGAACCTGGGTCCCCTGCACTGGGAGCTCGGAGTCTCACCCGCTGGACCCCAGGGACGTCCCAGCATTGCTCTTTTTGAAGTTAGCTCGAGGCGCTTTTTAATGTTTCATAATTCTTGCTATTTTTTTAAAAGTCCAGCTGCATCCTAAGGAAGGCCAGCTTACTGGCCTTTCCCAGTTTGGAAATAAGGTGGCGATCAGCGAGAGCCCTGGCGTGGGAGGGTCAGGTTGACCCTCATGGTTGACCGTGGGCCCCTCTGCAGTCAGGACGCCTGGTAGCAGCACGTCTGTGATTAAAAACGGCACTTGCTGGAGCGGCCTACCATGGTGCAGTGTCCCGAATTTAGTCAGAAGATTCCAGGGTAGGTGGGGGAACAGGCCAGACAGGGGCCCAGTGGAATTAATGAGAAGAATATCACTACAGAGTCCAGCGTTCCTCTCCAGCTTAAGGTCCGGCTACCCTTAACTGCTGGCAGAGTTCTGTGTGCGTCCCAAGACACGGGCATGCTGAGCTGGGAGTGCTGCTGGCTCTGGTCGGAAGGGACGCAGAGAGGAGGTGGTGGACATCCTCGTTGGAGCGGCCTACCATGGTGCAGTGTCCCGAATTTAGTCAGAAGATTCCAGGGTAGGTGGGGGAACAGGCCAGACAGGGGCCCAGTGGAATTAATGAGAAGAATATCACTACAGAGTCCAGCGTTCCTCTCCAGCTTAAGGTCCGGCTACCCTTAACTGCTGGCAGAGTTCTGTGTGCGTCCCAAGACACGGGCATGCTGAGCTGGGAGTGCTGCTGGCTCTGGTCGGAAGGGACGCGGAGAGGAGGTGGTGGACATCCTCGTCTTGGTGGCTGGCGAGGGCAGCGTGACCACTCCTCACGTTCTGGACATTTCCAGGGCAGCTGGCTCTGTTCTGAGCACAGGAAGATCGTCTTGCACTTGTGGTCCAGGATTCAGGTTGAGTCCCCACCTTGGCCTCTCTCCCTTTTAAAATCTGTAAGAAAAAGATGAAACCTCACTCTGCTAAAATGAAGCAAGGATATGGAAAAAGTTTTTTTGTTTTTTTTTTTTAAAGGAGTTGGAAATATTTCAGAGGAAAGCACGCAACATGTCAACCTCTTGGGGTTTCTTCAAAATCCTCTGAAGGGAGGAGTCAGGGAGGAAAGGAGATTGGCCAGAAGTTGATCACTGAAGCCGGCCGCTGCGTGGCCTGGGGGCTTGTGGTACCATTTTCTCTACTTGTAGCATGCTTGAAACTTTCCGTAATAGACACACTTAAACATAAATACATGTTGTCAGGACAGGAAAAATAATGACATTAAGGTATAATTTTATGTTTTGAAGCTTTGGAATGAAAACCAGAAGTCTTAGGAAGGAAGATGTGCAAAGGTCCGTTTCCTTGGTGAATCTTACGACATATGTGAACAGTGTTGTTGCTCAGCCTCTTAAGCCAAGCCCGACTCTGCAGCCCCACCGACCGGAGCACCCAGGCTCCCCTGTCTTCCGCTGTCTCCCCGAGTTTGCTCGAATTCGTGTCCATTGAGTCGGTGATGAAAAGCAATGGTGCTTAAATGTCTTAAACTTTCAGTTCTGGGGGGAGGATTCTTTTTGGCTGTCTTAGGCATTTTTTGTTTGTTTTTCTGGAAAGACTTGGGTGAATAAATCAGAACCCTACTGGCTGCTGTCTGTCGACCGTCCTTCCTGGTGGAAGGTGCCTGGGGGTGCTCTTCTGCACCCCTGGAGGAAGGGTAGGCAGGGTGCAGGTCAGTTTTCTTTAGAGAATCTCCGGAGTCGTTACATCTTTCCTCCTCTTCTCCATGTGAATTAGGTTTCACTGTTTGTGAGACCCCCTTTCTGAATAGGCCCTCTTGCAAAAGGGCAGAGGGGAATGCAGCAACTTTGGCGACGCTCTGAACAGAAATTAAAGAAGAATAAGGATTTGGGAAGCAGACTCCCCCCACCAGATCATCTGAGGTGTTGCTTCATGAGACCGTAGAGCAATGATTGCGGCTCGTGTATCCAGGCTCCCTCCCCCAGCGAGGGCTGTGCCCGGAGGCCTTTGGCGCAAGTCTGCCGGATGCACTCCTAGGCATCGGCGGCGTTGGGCATCACTGCACCGGTGGGTTTGCAAGCTTTGTTCAGAAGCCTTGTGAGAATTGGAACCCCCTCACTCCCCTAGAACACGTCCCAGAACACCAGGACTTCAAACCCCCGAGTCTCTCTGCTTCCAGGGTGCTCACCCTTCCCCAAGGCCTGGGAGGTTCTCCACCGACTTCACTGCTCTCAGCTCAGGTGTTCCCTCCCCAGGAGGGGTTTCCCCTGGCTGCCCGGCCCCCACCTCCTGCTCCGCTGTCCCCGATGCTCTCTGGGGAGGAGGGGGTATATGTGCCTGCTCCATCGCTTCAGTCATGTCTGACTCTTTGTGACCCCATGGACTGCCTCAGGCCAGGCTCCTCTGTCCATGGGGTTTTCCAGGCAAGAACACTGCAGTGGGTAGCCATGCCCTGGCCTCCTCCAGGGGATCTTCTGGACCCAGGGACTGAACCCGTATCTCCTGCATTGATAGGTAGATTCTTTACCACCGTGCTGAAGTCGTGCTCTCACGGAGTGACACCTTTTTATTCTGTGTGTGGTGAGGGGAAGAGCCCTCCTCTAGCTCTCAGCCAGGGCCTGTGGGTCATAGTCAGGGGCGATGGGGAGATGGGAAGGAGGGTCTCCAGAAGAAAGTCTGTGGTGCTGGGCAGAAAAAGCAGTTGATGTCCACCCTGTGGCCTGATTACTGAAATCAAAGGGAAAGACAAACGTGGGAGAGTGGGAGTTAAGCCCTTTCTGTTTGTTAAAAATACTTTCTTCCCTAATTTGGATTTATCGTGCAAACAACTTCTTAAAAATCAAGGACATGTTTTTAGAGCGTGGTTCTGCCAACTTCAGCCCATGGGCTGGATCCCCCCACAGTCTGTTTTGGGAAGAAAGTCCTTTGGGAAAGAAGGGTTTTTTTTGTTTGTTTGTTTGTTTTAATTTTTGTTTTATGCTGGAGTCTAGTTGACTTATAATGTTGTGCTTCAACACTGTTAGTTGTAACTAACACTAGTTGGTACAGCAAAGTGATTCAGATTATGCACGCACATATCCATTCTTTTTAAATTCCTTTCCCATATAGGCTGTCACAGAGGACTAAGTAGAGTTCCCTGTGCTATATGGGAGGTTTTTCTTTTTTTTTGTAAATTAATTTATTTTAATTAAATAATTACTTTACAATACTGTAGTGGGTTTTGCCATACATTGACATAAATCCGCCATGGGTGTACATGTGTCCCCCATCCTGAACCCTCCCCCCTCCCCACCCCATCCCTCTGGGTCATCCCAGTGTACCAGCCCTGAGCACCCTGTCTCATGCATCAAACCTGGACTGGCGATCTGTTTCACATATGATAATAGACATGTTTCAGTGCCATTCTCCCAAATCATCCTACCCTCTCCCTCTCCCACAGAGTCCAAAAGACTGTTCTATACATCTGTGTCTCTTTTGCTGTCTTGCATACAGGGTCATCATTACCATCTTTCTAAAGTCCATATATATGTGTTAATATACTGTATTGGTGTTTTTCTTTCTGACTTACTCTGTATAGTAGGCTCCAGTTTCATCCACCTCATTAGAACTGATTGAAATGGATTCTTTTTAATGGCTGAGTAATACTCCATTGTGTATATGTACCACAGCTTTCTTATCCATTTGTCTGCTGATGGACATCTAGGTTGCTTCCATGTCCTGGCTATTATAAACAGTGCTATGCAGTAGGTTCTTGCCCACTATTTATTTTATGTATAATAGTCTGTATATATGTGAAGCCCAGTCTCCCAGCTTAGCCCTGCCCCCAGTCTTGCCAGAGTGCCCTCCCAGGTCAGGGCTCTCGGTTGATCAGGGAACGTCTGGCCTGGGCTGCGGTCCCTCCTCCTCCAGCAGGCTGGCCTGCCTGTTCCTGCAGTAATGGCGCTCTCCATGCTGAGGCTGGTGCAGCTCAATTCCAGCTGGGCTCCGTTGGTCAGCGTTGATCGTGGGCCAGCCCAGATACAGGGGCTGGGAACAGCCTTCACCTCTGGATGGAGGTGCTGAGGTGTCGGGGTGCAGAGGCCATCTGCAGAGGGAGAGCCAAAGGGTGGGGCCGCTGCCCTTCCCAAGCTGCACCCCCACCCTGGCCCTGAGGGCTTGTCAGGGGTCCCGTGCCCGTAGGGCAGTCCTTGAGGCTGCATCTCAGGACTTTCCCCAAGCAGAGGACCTGGTTTCTGTTTTATAAAATGTTTTAGGAGGGAAAACAGGAGAATGTCAACGAGAACGGAAATTCATTTTCTGAAAATGAATTGGGTTTAGGGGCCCAGAGGAATGGAATTTTTGGTTGTTGGAACTCATCCTTTTAGAAAAGAATTTATTGCAGTATAGTTGGCTTACAATGTTGCATTAATTTCAGGCGCCCAGCAAAGTGATTCCGTTGTTATTCTTGCTGTTTAGCCTCTCAGTCGTGTCCAGCTCTTTTGTGACCCCACGAACTCTAGCCCATCAGGTCCTCTGTCCATGGAATTTCCCAGGCAAGAATCCTGCAGTGGGCTGCCACTTCCTTCTCCAGGGGATCTTCCTGACGCAGGGGCCGAATTCGTGTCTCCTACTTGGCAGGCAGATTGTTTACCAGTGAGCCAGTGGGGAAGCCCCAGTTCAGTCACGCATACACTTATCTTTTCCATATGGGCCACTAACAGCATTAGTAGACTTCCCTGTGCGAAACGATAGATTCTTGTTAGTTACCTGTCTTATACATCACAGTGTGTACATGTTGATCCTAATCTCCTGATTTATCCCTCCCCTCTCCATCCACATAAATAACCATAAGTTTGTTTTCGTGACTATGACTCTACTTCTGTTTTGTAAATAAGTTCATTTGTACTTTTTAAAAAACAAAGAAGATTCCGGCGTATATGAGCGATGTCATATGATATTTATCTTTCTGTGTCTGACCTCACTCAGTATGACAGTCTCTGGGTTCTTCCATGTTGCTGCAAATGGCATCACTTTGTTCTTTTTATGGCTTAATAGTATTCCATTACGTGTGTGCCACGTCTTTATCCATTCCTCTGCCTCTGGGAATGTTGCTTTCACGTCTTGGCTGTTGTAAGTAGTGCTGCGGTGAACACTGGTGTGCATGTATCTTTTCTAAATAGACTTTTGTCTGGATGCATGCCCAGGAGTGGGATTGCTGGGTCATGAGGCAGCTCTCTTTTTAGTATTTTAGGGACCCTCCGTGCTGTTCTCCACAGTGGCTGCACCAATTTACATTCCCACCCACAGTATAGGAGGCTTCCCTTCTCTCCACACCCTCTCCAGCGTTTATTGTTTATAGATGTTTTGATGATGGTCGTTCTGACTGGTGCGTGTGTGGGGGGGGCGGGGGTACCTCATTGTGGTTTCAATTTGCATCTCTTCAATAATTAGTGATGTTGAGCATCTTTTCATGTTACCTTTTGGCCATCTTGATTTCTTTGAAGAAATGTCTGTTTAGGTCTTCTGCCCATTTTTTGGATTCAGTTGTGTTTTCTGATATGGAGCTGCCTCAGCTGTTTGTATAGGAGAAGGCGATGGCACCCCACTCCAGTACTCTTGCCTGGAAAATCCCATGGATGGAGGAGCCTGGTAGGCTGCAGTCCATGGGGTCGCAAAGAGTCGGATACGACTGAGCGACTTCCCTTTCACTTTTCACTCTGAGAAACTGGCAACCCACTCCAGTGTTCTTGCCTGGAGAATCCCAGGGACGGGGGAGCCTGCTTGGCTGCCGTCTACGTGGTCGCACAGAGTCAGACACGACTGAAGCGACTTAGCAGCAGCAGCAGCAGCTGTTTGTATATTTTGGAGCTTAATCCCTTGTTGATTGCTACATTTGCAAAAGCTTTCTCCCATTCTGAGGGTTGTGTTTTTGTTTTGTTTATCGTTTACTTTGCTGTACAGAAGCTTTTAAGTTTAATCAGATCCCGTTTGTTTATTTTTGTTTTTATTTTCATATTCTAGGAGGTGCTTCAGAAAAAGATCTTGCTGGGATTTATGCCATAGGTGTTCTGTGTTTTCCTCTAAGAATTTTACAGGGTGTGGCCTTGCATTTAGGTCTCTAATCCATTTTGAGCTTATTTTCGTGTATGGTGTTAGGGAGTGTTCCAGTTTCATTCTCTTATATGTAGCTGTCCAGTTTTCCCAGCAGCACTTAGTGAAGAGACTTTCTTTCCTCCATTAGTCTTACCTCCTTTGTCACAGGATAAATGACCATAGTTCCTGGGTTTACCTCTCAGCTTTCTCCCCTGTTCCTCTGATGTATATTCCTATTTTTGTGCCAGTCCCATACTGTCTTGATTACTGTGGCTTTGTAGTACAGTCTGGGGTCAGGCAGGTTGATGCCTCCAGCTTCATTCTTCTTTCTCAAGTATTGCTTTGGCTCTTGGGGGTCTTTTCTATTTCCATACCAATCTTGATGGAGAGTGTTGTTTCATATTTGACAGCCTGTAACTTGCTGTGAAGAATGTATTAAACACAGAGCAGGATAGAGGCTTCTCTGAAACCGTCTGCTGGGAAATTTCTTCTTGTTATTTGAAGACCTCACCCCACCCCAGCATCAGATACCACCTTAAACGAAGTCTTCATGTGAAAAAAAATCTAAAGGGAAGTACCAGCACTTCTGCCCAGTCCTGTCACTCTGGACACATGGTCCTTACTTAAGACTCTGGATTCCTGACTCTCCTTGCAATTTTACCAGTCAGAAAAACCCACTTAGCAGCCTTTGAGACAGACGAGGGCAGGTTGAGCTGGGCAGAGCTAACTTCTGCTTATGTAGCAAGTCATGTCCTGCCCGTGAAACTGGCTCCTGGAAGTGGACACTGAACTGTCCTTTCCTCAACTGGGGGTTTTAACAGATAAGTTGCGTTGATCATGCAGTGGGTGTGAGTTTACTCCTGATTTAAAGGCAGATGGCCAGGCACAATGTCTTTAATGTCTATTTTTTAGCATCCCATTTTTAAATATAATTTTCTTTACTTATTTATTTTGGCCGTGCTGGGTCTTTACTGCCGTGTGGGTTCTTCTCTCATTGCAGCAAGCGGGGACTGCCCTCTCGGAGTACTTACGCCTCTCAACGCGGAGGCTTCTCTTGCTGCAAAGCAGCCGACCTAAGGGCGGGGGCCTCGGAAGTTGTGGGGCATGAACTCAGTAGGTGTTGCACATGGACTTAGTTGTTTTGCCTCATGTGGAATTTTCCCTGACCAGAGAGTGAACCTCAGCCGCTGCGCCAGCAGGGCGGTCCTAGCATCCAGTTTAATAGCATCGGTAAAATCCTCCATCTCAGCCCTGATGATGCTGGATGGTGCTCAGGGGAAGCAGCGCCTCCAGTGGACAGGGCTTCGGGAGCCACCCTGGCCAGAGGCCCTTGCGGCCAGAGGCCAGGGCAGAGGAGAGCCCCAGTGGCGCCCCTCAGAGGCCGCCTGCGCTCCTGGCCGAGCGCTGTCTTCGATGCGTCAGGCAGGAGGGTTTGTCTCGGGAGTTAAATGTAGGGTATTTGCTATAGTTTATCCAAGATTCTTCTCCAGAGGAAAGGGAGAAGAATCTCCCTTGTCCTTTCCAGCAGAGCCAGTAAGCTCCGATCTCCTGCCGTGCAAGGGTGCTCACCGCACTGGGCCCACCGGAGAGACAGGCGGCCACTGCCCATTGCCCGCTGCCCACTGCCCGCTGCCCTCTGCCCGCTGCCCGCTGCCCGCCCAGACACGGCGGGGAAGGGCTTGGGGTGTGAGGCGGGAGGAGCACGGCTCCCTTAAGAGGTCAGCGCCGCGTGACTGAAAGCAGCCAGGGAGAGGAAGTGTGTTTACCAGCGCTTGGAAAGTTTTATTAGGAGAAGGTACCACTTTAACAGAAGTATTTGGACCTTCTGTTATTCTGCTATTGGAGGATTTTCTATAAGTCCTTGGGATAAGTTGAAGAAGCTGAGCGAGGCTGGTAGATCCCAGTTAAACTCTCCGAATGCTATGTCCAGACTATTCTCCCTCCCCACCAAGACCTGCATATTTAATATTCTCCAAAAATTCTAAGTATGCTGCGTGCGCGGTCACCGTGAGCGCCGGCCGTTCCTAAGGCTTTGCCCTTGTGCAGGGCAGGCAGCGCCCTCAGATGCTGCCTCGTGGCTCCCTGGAACGGCCCCTGGAGGATGCTGTTTTGACCTCCGTTTGGAAACCCCCAAAGCAAGGTCCACGCACAGGGCTGTATTCGTTTTGTTGCTGTAACTTCTGGCTGCACGGGGTCTTCGTTGCTGGGTGGGCTTTCTCTGGCTGGCGGTGAGCGGGGGCTCCTGAACGTCTCAATGCGGCGCCTTCTCTGGTTGCGGAGCAAAGGCTCTAGAGAGCATGCCCCGTAGGGGCGCTGCACACACAGGTGTTGTTGCCCGAGGCCCGTGGGGTCTTCCCTGCACAGGGATCGAACCTGTGTCTCCTGAATTGACAACGTAGGTTCCTGGTGGTTCAGCCGATAAAGAATCCACTTGCCAAGGCAGGAGATGCAAGAGAGGCAGGTTCAATCCCTGGGTCGGGAAGATCCCGTGGAGGAGGAAATGGCAACCCACTCGTTTTCTTTGCCTGGAAAATCCCGTGGGCAGAGGAGCCTGGTGGGCTACAGTCCTTGGGATTGCGAAGAGTCGGACTCGATTAAGCACATGCCAGGCCTGAGCTCTTGCCACAGAGCCCCCAGGGAAGCCACCAGGGCTGTGTTCATTTAACAGACACTCATGGGTGTCCTGTCCTCAGACTGGTCCAAAGGGCACGTGTCGTGTTCGTGGCAGAGACAATGGAGCCGCAGCCTCATCCTCTAACCTCCTTTCTCTGAGTATTTGTTCCAGTTTCTACGCGTGCCTCCATGGCGACTGCAATATTGGGGGAAAGGCACAGTGCCCACTGCCCAGGGGGTCCTGACCCTGGGGCTGCGTCCCCCTCATCCCAGCCCCGCCCGAGGCCACATGGGGACCTGCTCTGTTAAGTGCTTGAGCAAGAATCCCAAATGCCGAAGTCAGCAGTGTTTCCTGTTAGGTACAGTCCACCTGCCTTCACGCCCATGGGTGGTTCATCTACATAATTAGTTCAGCAAATGGTTTTAAACTAAGATGAAAGTCTGTTTCTGTGGTTTTCTTCCAAGTACAGCGGTGTGTTAGTTACAGAGCCGCCCCTGCTCACGGGCACCAGACAGCTGTCATCACCTGCCAGCTCCTTATTTGTGCAGTTAGTTAAGGAGGTGAAGAGTCACCTCCAGACTTTCGTATTCAAACAAGAATAAACAGACCATTATGCCTCCTTCACTAGACCGAATCTAGAGGATTTTAATGGGCAGAAACACTATTGATGTATTTTCCTTTCCTGTTTTATTTTTGATGTGAAAGAATTTCTAGCGAAGTGTTGTTTCATCTTCTCCTGAGTCCAAGTGAAATCTCTTCCCTTTCGCGTGTTTCCTGGGTTACATTTTTATTGTGTGCCTAGGAATCAATATTCCAGACACATGCACAAGTGCACACATTGAAATGAACACGACTTCATTTATTTTCATGATTAGACATTCAAATAAAAGTGCTTGGGTGTCTGTTTTCATATTCATAGGTCGAGATCCGTACATCAGAGGTATTTGTATAAGTGACATTTTTATTACATTCATTTCATTTGCAATATGATAGTGGATCATAAATATGTTACTTTTATGCCACCAAATCTGATTTGTGGCACTTAGCTCTCACAAGGAGAATACTTGATATTTTATGGAGCGCCTTTCATCCAAGAAGCGTTTTGCCACACGGGGCCGGGCTCTGCCTGGCATGTAAATCACGCTCGCAACCCTCTGCACGTCCGCTGGTCCAGCAGCCGCACTGTTGGGACCGAGGGAAGCCATGACTCCCCTGCGCGTGAGGGTGAGACCTTGAATTTGGGGAAGAAGCAGGCTCAGGCGGGCTCTGTGTGCCGCCGTTGGGTCCTGTCGGCCGACAGCCCGCATCCACCCCACGCTCACCCTTCACCATGGACTGCAGCAGGCATCGAGCCCTGTAGACACACAAACAGGTAAATGCCACCCCTCGCCTTCCAGAGGCTCACAGCCTGGGGGTGCCACCTTACGGGAGACCTCCTGTCCCCCGATGGGATGGAGGCACTGAGGCAGAGGTGATGATAGGGGCCCCCCACCCCTAGCCCTCTGACGGATGCACCACGCCTGGTCCCTGGCACATCACAGCTGACGCACATGCCAGCCAGTTGCAGTGGGAGTGAAAGAAGAAATCACACGTCACACGCCCCCTGCGGGCCTGAGCCCCCGCCCAGACGGGAGAGCAGACACTCGTGGGCCTCCCCCACCAGCCCGGCCTGCCCTCCTCTCGTCCTCCCCTTTCTCCAGCATCACTGCCTGATCCGGGCCCTCCTTTGCACGCGTGCACACGCGCGCGCACACACACACACACACACACACTGCCCCCCATACACACACCCCACTCCCATACACACACACCCCACTCCCCCCATACACACAGACACCACTCCCCCCCTAGTGAGCAACAAAGAACAGAGCATCAGTTTGCCCCCAGGGAGCCCTAGAAAGCCTGGTCTTGAGGTCATCGAGTCTTGTGGAAGGTTGGTGAGGCAAGGAACTGAAAACGTGGATAAGACTGCATACACAGTGTGGCCGCCTGCTTTTCTCTGTATAACCAGACAGACTGTCTCCCCCCCATACACACGCACGCACACACACACATACACCACTCCCTCCCATACACATACACAGACTACCCCCCTACTCACACACCCACTGCCCCCCTAAACACACACACACACATACCCCCAGTAACACTCAGCGCTCTTGCAGCCTCCTTCATGACACTCACCATATCACAGCATCACATATGAGCGTGACACACACAGCTGAGGGCCCTGGAGCCAGGACTTCTGAATTCCAAACGCCCTCTACATCAGTTATAGGAAGGGGCAGATTATTTACATTTCTGTGCCTCAGTTTTCTCATCTGAAAAATGGGCGTGATGGTGATACTTCCCTGTCAGGTGGCCATGGGAACTGATGATCTAATATGAGTAGAGGGCTTCAGCAGGTGCCCCATAGCTGCTGCGGAAGTTGTACTAACATTACAGTCTCATGATAACTCTAGCTCGAGAGACAGGACGTGTGATAACTGATGCCAACAGTCCTGTCTGTCGCTGTTATCAGATGGTGCATCTCCCACCACGAGTGAGTGCCGGGGGAGCAGGAGGCTTTGTGTGCTTCCCACCTCGTTGCCCCAGCAGATGGCACAGGGTGGGTACTCGCATAGGATTTGGCGAATGAATGCATGGATAGACAGCAACGGTCCACCTGCTCACGTGGTACCGCTACCCCCCAGCTTCTTCTAAAGCCTGGCTGCCACTTGCAGCCACCAACCCACGATGCTGCCCACAGGCTCAGGGTGCTCAGGTTCCCCGTGGCCACACAGAAGGGCTCCCGTCCTTCTTCCTGTATGAGTAGGGGACCCGCCCTTCCCGCCCAGTGACCACTGAGGAGAGAGTTTGTGAGGGGGACCGGCCACTCCAGGAGGGGATGCGGTCACATCCCAGCCCTGCAGCACCCCACGCCTCACCGGTACCCTGTGTGGAGAGAGCTTCTGCCCCAGCCCAGCCACCGCCAGCGTGAGACCGAGGCGGGATGGAGCCAGCGCCCCAGCTCTGCACCGCCTCGTCCCCCGCTGCTGGTGGTTTTGGCAGCCATCCACACGCCTGGCCCAGACACCATGTCTGCGTTCCACAGCACTTCAGAACCATTGAGCAGAGCGAGCTGCTGGAGCCAGTGTTTAGAAAACCCGTCCATCACCATAGGAGCCTCTCCGTGACCGGGGCACTGTCACCAGGGTGGGGGGCTGCGTGGAGCAGCTGCAGAGGAGCCCTCTGGTGATGGGGATACGGGGGGACTCTGCTTGGGGAGGGCACGAGCCATCTGGAAGGGAATGGAGGTCAAGGCGTGGTCCCTTGGCCACCAGACAGCCACTGAGAGCGCCCAGGCCTGGACCCCGAGCACAGCAGGTGGAGCTCTGGCCTCAAAGTGAGCAAGGCCACCTCCCTGCCTGGCTCACGGGTACCCCTTCCCGCCTCACTTCTGCTTCCTGGCGGGGAGTGGGTGCTCAGGGCTGGCCCCCTCCCCCCAGGTGACCCTCCAGCGCTGTGACTGCTCCTCGGAGCTTCACGTTCCAGGGGCCACGGGTGGAGAGGCGGGGTTGCGGGTGGAGAGGCGGGGGATGGTGCTTGGGCCTCGGGGCTGTGGGCAGTGCACGTGGCCCCTCTTTACTTCTCTGTATGTTCCGCTCACATCCTGATGACCTGCATACAGGGTGACCCGGGGCCTCCGGTTTCTAGGTTGTAGACACGGAATCAGAACCCCGGTTCGCTGTGGAATTTACTGAGTCTCTTGAGGCAGGGCCGGGCCCTCGCTAAGCCGTCAGTGAGCAATGGCGCTGCCATGGCTAAGTCAGGCGGTCCAGGTGCCGTCGTGGCCAGAACAGGCCCGAGTGCTGGGTGACTGAGCCCACCCACAGGCTTTGGGCTTTTCTTGTTGGCTCTTGTTGTGTTAAGATATAAGTCATGTAATACTCATCATTTTGAAGCAGCGGTCCCCAGCCTTTTTAGCACCAGGGACCAGTTTTGTGGAAGACGATTTTTTCATGGACCAGAGCAGGGTGGGATGATTTTGGGATTCAAGCACGTTATGTTTACTGTGCACTTTATTACACTAGTATTGCGTCAGCTCCACCTCAGATCATCAGGCATTGGATGCTGGAGGCTGGGGACCCCTGCTTTAAGGTGTACAGTCCCGGGATCTGAAACACATTCACATGGTTGCACAGCCATTCAGTTCAGTCGCTCAGGCATGTCTGACTCTGTGACCCCACGAATCGCAGCATGCCAGGCCTCACTGTCCATCTCCAACTCCCAGAGCTTACTCAAACCCATGTCCATTGAGTCAGTGATGCCATCCACCCATCTCGTCCTCTGTCATCCCCTTCTCCTCCCACCTTCAATCTTTCCAGCATTAGGGTCTTTTCCAGTGAGTCAGTTCTTCGCATCAGGTGGCCAAAGGACTGGAATTTCAGCTTCAGCATCAGTTCTTCCAGTGACTATACAGGACTGATTTCCTTCAGAATGGACTGGTTGGATCTCCTTGCAGTCCAAGGGACTCTTAAGAGTCTTTTCCAACACCATAGTTCAAAAGCATCAACTCTTCAGCACTCAGCTTTCATTATAGTTCAACTCTCACATCCATACATGATTACTGGAAAAACAATAGCCTTGACTAGACAGACCTTTGTTGACAAAGTAGTGTCTCTGCTTTTTAATATGCTGTCTATGTTGGTCATCAGAGAAGCCAATAGCACCCCACTCCAGTACTCTTGCCTGGAAAATCCCATGGACGGAGGAGCCTGGCGGGTTGCAGTCCATGGGGACGTGAAGAATCAGACATGACTGAGTGACTTCCCTTTCACTTTTCACTTTCATGCATTGGAGAAGGAAATGGCAACCCACTCCAGTGTTCCTGCCTGGAGGATCTCAGGGACAGGGGAGCCTGGTGGGCTGCCATCTATGGGGTCGCACAGACTCGGACACGACTGAAGTGACTTAGCAGCAGCAGCAGCAGGTCGGTCATAGCTTTTCTTCCAAGGAGCAAGTGTCTTTTAATTTCATGGCTGCAGGTTCACCATCTGCATTGATTTTGGAGCCCCCCCCCAAAAAAAATAGTCTCTCACTGTTTCCATTGTTTCCCCATTTATTTGCCATGAAGAGATGGGACCAGATGCCATGATCTTAGTTTTCTGAATGTTGAGTTTTAACCCAGCTTTTTCACTCTCCTCTTTCACTTTCATCAAAAGGCTCTTTAGTTCTTCTTCACTTTCTGCCTTAAAAGTGGTGTCATCTGCGATCTGAGGTTATTGATACTTCTCCCAGCAATCTTGATTCCAGCTTGTGCTTCATCCAGTCCTGCGTTTTGCATGATGTACTCTGCATATAAGTTAAATAAGCAGGGTGACAATATACAGCTTTAACAGACTCCTTTTCCTATTTGTTCCATGTCCAGTTCTAGCTGCTGTTTCTTGGCCTGCATACAGACTTCTCAGGAGGCAGGTCAGATGGTCTAGTATTCCATCTTCTGAAGAATTTTCCACAGTCTGTTGTGATCCACATAGTCAAAGGCTTTGGCATAGTCAATAAAGCAAATATAGATGTTTTTCTGGAACTCTCTTGCCTTTTCAATGGTCCAGTGGGTGTTGGCAATTTGATCTCTGGTTCCTCTGCCTTTTCTAAATCCAGCTTGAACATCTGGAAGTTCACAGTTCATGTACTGTTGAAGCCTGGCTTGGAGAACTTTGAGCATTCCTTTGCTAGTGTGTGAGATGCGTGCAGTTGTGCATAGTTTGAACATTCTTTGGCATGCAGAGCCATTACCACTGTTTAATTCTGGAGTATCTTCATCTCCCCAGAAGAAATCCTGGGCCCACCTGCAGTCACTTCCCATTCCCCTCACCCTCACCCCAGCCTTTGGCAACCACTAACTGGCTTTGGATGGATTAGCTTACTCCAAACATCCCATAGCATTAGAACCACAGGAATAGAAAAGGTTTGCTTCTTCCACTGAGCATCATGTTGCCAACGTTCATCCTTTTTGTCACCTGTGTCTGAATCCTGTGCCTTTTTGTGCCCGTTAATATTCCACTGTATACAGGCCGGTTTTGTTTATCCATTCATCAGTGGATGGGCAGGTGGGTGATTTCCACTTCTGGGCTGTTAGGAATCACGCTGCTGTGAATGTTTGGGTGTAGGCTTGCACAGATGTATATTTTCTGTTCTCTGGCATGTCCACCAAGCAGTCGAGTTGCTGGGTTTTTTTGAGGACCTAGCAAACTGTTTTTCTCATGCCAAACTGTTCTGTCAGAAGACCATCTTGCTTAGATAGGACTTTCATGTTCGCTGAAGGAGAGAGTTCTCAGCAGGGCCAGGAGGGGGCGGGGGGCACATGCCGACAACCTGCCCGCAGAGCCCAGTGTTCACATAGGCCCTCAGGCCACAGGCCCCCGTCAAACCCAGGTGACCACTTGGCTCTCCTGTGTCGACTATCTTCTCTGCATTCTCCCTAATTTATTGAAGTATAGTTAATTAATAATGTGGTGTTAATTTCTGTTGTACAGCAACGTATAGATATACATATATCTATACACTTTCTTTTTCATATTCTTTTCCATATACTTTATCGTAGGATGTTGAATAGAGTTCCCTGTGCTATACAGTACGACCTTGTGTTTATCCATCCTATATATTATACAGTACGACCTTGTGTTTATCCGTCCTATATATCATAGTTTGCATCTGCTAACCCCAGACTCCCGATCCTTCCCTCTCCCACCTCCTTTCCCCCCTGGCAACCACAGGTCTATTTCTGTGTCTGTGGGTCCGTTTCTGCTGCACAGATAAGGTCTCTTGTGTCATATGTTAGATTCCACATGTAAGTGATATCACATGGTGTTTGTCTTTCTCCACCTGACTTCCTTCACTTAGTATGATAATCTCTTGGTCCATCCACCTCTCTATAAATGACCCAATTTCGTTCTTGTTTATGGCTGAGCAGTAATCCATTGTATGTATGTACCACATCTTGATCCATCCATTTGTTGTTAGTCATTCAGGTTGCTTCCATGTCTTGAAAAGGGAAAGTGAAAGTCGCTCAGTCATGTCCAACTCTTTGTGACCCCATGGAATTCTCCAGGCCAGAATACTGGAGTGGGTAGCCTTTCCCTTCTCCAGGGGATCTTTCCAACCCAGGGATCAAAACCAGGTCTCCCGCATTGCAGCCGGAGTCTTGACCGGCTGAGGCACAAGGGAGGCCCATGTCTTGGCTGTTATAAATAGTGCTGCTATGAACGTAGGGCATCCCAGGTGTCTCAGTGGTAAAGAACCCACCTGCCAATGCAGGAGATGTGGGTTTGATCCTGGGTAGGGAAAAAGGAAATGGCAACCCATTCCAGTATTCTTGCTTGGGAAATCCCATGGACAGAAGAGCCTGGCAGGCTACAAGCCCATGGGGTCCCAGAAGAGTTGAACACAACTTAGCAATTAAAACAACAAACAGGAACGAACATAGGAGCGCGGTCATCTTTTTGAAGTAGAGTTTTCTTCAGCTGTATGCCCAGGAGTGGGGTTGCTGGACCACTGGCAATTCTATTTTTAGTTTTTTGAAGAACCTCCATGCTGTTTTTCATCGTGGCTACACCAGTCTGTATTCCCACCAACAGTGTAGCAGGGTCCCTTTTCCCACACCCTCTCCAGCATTTGTTATTTGTGGACTTTTAGACAATGGGCACTCTAACCGCTGTGAGGGGCACCTCATTGTAGTTTTCTCTGATTAATTTGTGATGTTGTGTACTTTTTCATTGTTCCTGTTGGCCATTTGATATTTCTTCTTTGAAGAAATGTCTATTTAGGTCTTCTACCCATTTTTTGATTGGATTGTCCTTGTTATTGTTATATGAGATGCTTGTATATTCTAGAAATTAAGCCCTTGTCAGTCAGTCAGATCATTTGCAAATATTTTCTCCCAGTCCATAGATTGTCCTTTCATTTTGTTTATGGTTTCCTTTGCTGTATAAAAGCTTGTAAGTTTGATTAGATCCCCTTTATTTTTGCTTTTATTTCTATTGCCTTGGGAGACTGACCCAAGGAAACACAGGTGTGATTTATGTCAGAGAATGTTCTGCTATGTTCTCTTCTGGCTTTATGGTGTCCTGTCTTACGTTTAAGCCTTTAAGCCGTGTTGAGTTTCTTTCTGTGTGTGGTGTGAGGATGTGTTCTGACTTCACTCATTTGCATGTGGCTGTCTAAACCTTTCCAGGATGAGTTGCAAAAGAGATTGTCTTCTCCCCGTTGCATGTTCTTGCCTTCTTTGTTGAAGAGTCAGGTGGGCTTTAGGTGAGTGTGCCGGCTTCCTGTGCTGGCTGTTCTGTTCTGATGATCTGTATCTCCTCCTGGCATATGCCACGCCATTTTGATTGCTCTAGCTTCAGAGTGCTGTCTGCAGTCTGGGAGGGCTCCTGCTTTGCTCTTTTTCCTCAGGCTTACTTTGGCAATTCTGGGTCTTCCATGGTTCCATATAAATTTTAGGATTATTTGTTCTTATTCTGTGAAAAATGTCATGGGTGACTTGATAGGGATCACATTAAGTCTCTGGATTGCTGTGGGTAGGATAGCCATTTTAACAATATTAATTCTTCTGATCCAGGAGCATGGGATATCTTCCATTTCTTTGAATCCTCTCCCATCTCCTTTATTAATGTTTTATAGTTCTTAGCACACAAGTCTTTTGTCAACTTGGTCAGCTTTATTTCTAAGGGTTTTGGGTTTTTTTTGATGCAATTTTAAAACAAATTGGTTTTTCACTTTTGCACTCTCCCTACTTTAAACCACACTCTCCTCCCCTGTGTCTGCCACCTGTGGGAGTGGTCTGGGCACAGTCTGCCTTCCTGTGAGGCTTAGATGCCCCAGCTGTCTTTACTTACTTGTCCTAGACCTGGAAACATTCTGAGCCAAAGAACAGTGACATTTCAGAGTCCTGGAAGAGAAAATCGCCTGGAGAAGTTTTTTCAAATGTGTTTATTTTGTTAGGAACAAGCAGGTAGAGAGGAAGGGACTTGCCAGCTTCGTAGTCACGGGCACATACCTTAAACTCACCGAGGTTCTGTTTCCTCATCTGTAAAATGGGTTTAAAATTGCCTACCTGGCAAGGGGATCAAGTGGCATACTGTGGACACAGCTCCCAGGAGGATCTGAAGGCACTCACAAAGCACTCCCCTGACCGCAGGCATGAGGTGCTCTTCCAGAGCTGAGGTTTTCAGTACCTCCGCACCCGCCTTTTCCCTGTCTCCCCGCGGCCCTTCCCATTTCTTTCCTTCCACCTTTTCTCCTCTCCCTATGCTGGTGCCTTGCTTTCACTCTGCCCTCAGCTCCCAGGCAGCTTTGGGGTCCTCACAGTGTAGACCCCGACCTGGGGAGCGCTGGCTGTCAGATCGCCTGGGGGTTTTCAAGGAAGGCCAGGCTGAATCCTCTTAGGAAGGATCAGATTATGCCCTGGGTCGTTTGCAGCACAGACTCCCAGGTCAGGGCGGCGGGAGCTCCAGCAGGTGGTGTCCAGCCTGGCACCCCTGGGTCCCTCGGCAGCACGGGGGTTGTTGCATGGTCTAGTTTCCGCTGTCTGCCTCCGTGGGTCCCAGTTTTCTTCCCCAGGAGACACTCGGCTCTGAGCCCAGAGCAGAGGCCACGGCTGTGCTGCGTGACGCCCGCTGCCAGCAGGGCGTGGGGACGAGGGCTTCAGGGCAGGAAAGGGATGAAGGAACGGACAGCTTCCCAGGCCGAGGGCTCCTGACACGTGGATTATTACTTTTTAAAACTTCACAGAAAAGACTGTGATTAACACAGAACGTTAACAAAGCAGAAACACATGAAGGGACAAAAAAACCCATATCCCATCCTCTTGAAGATGAATCTCTTCAAAACTGCCCGTTAATTCGGAAAACTGAAAAGCTAAAAAAGTGAACCGAAAGGCCTAGCTAGGAATCCCTGGCTCCATTCCGGGATGTGTGTTCCAGGCAAGAGGGGTTTTCTTGGCATGCCCCTCGGGCCACCCCCTCCGGAACTGGGGGGGGAACGTGCCTGGAAAGTCTTCGAGGGACCAGTGAACACGGGAGGTTCCGTCCAAACAAACAGGCCCTCCCAGTGGGTGAGCTGAGCTCTCCTCAGGAGCCGGTGCGCCGCTGTCCGCCAGCTGCCGCCTGTTTACCGGGGACGCTGTGCTGTGCCGACCGCCTTCCCCGGCCCCGCACCGGGCAGCACGTGGCGGCACAGCCCGGCCTCTGGTGACCCTGCTCCGTCTGTCTGCTCTCTCGTCCGCAGCGGTCAGGAATGACAGAAACAAGAAGAAGAAGGAGCCTTCGAAGCCGGAGTGCACGGAGAGCTACGAGATGACGGCAGAGCTGGACGACCTCACCGAGAAGATCCGCAAGGCCCACCAGGAAACCTTCCCCTCGCTCTGCCAGCTGGGCAAGTACACCACGGTGAGAGGCCCCGCCCACCGCGCGCCGGCACGCACGCACGCACGCACCACGCACACACGCACAGGCGCAGGCACGCACAGACGCACGCACAGATTCCCGCATATGCTCATATACGCATGCACCCGCGCCCTGCCACGCAGGCGCACTAGCACAGACTCGCAGACACGTGTGCCCGCCGGCCGACCCTGGGCTGGCGGGTCCCGGCTTGGTAAGAGGGCTCTTCACCACCCCGTCCAGTCTGGGGGTTTCACCTGTGGTTGCGTCGAGTGGGCGCTTCCTCCCTCGCGACGCACAGGTGGGACCCGTGCGAGGCTCCGGGACCAGGTGATGGAGACAAGGCTCCTACTCTCGGGGAGCCAAGGAGGAGTAGGGGGTCTCAGCAGACGGCGGCGCGAAGCGCAGGGCTCTCCAGCTGGGAGAGCCCACCCAGGGGAGCGAGGCCTCTGAAGGACAAGGGTGGAGGGGCCCTGGGAAAGCAAAGAGGGGCTGCCCAGCCCCCTCACCCCAGGCGCTGGCCTCGCTGGGCCAGAAACAAGAGAAAGGGGAGGCGGGGAGACGGGGCAGGGGCCCTGTGTTGGCTGGTCTGGATGTGCCGGGGGAGATGGCTTCAGGTATTTGGAGATTTTCAAACTGATGTTTATACGTGTCGTGTTCACTGACGTGTAAATGTGTTTCTAGTGAATAGAAGGTAATCAGCCCTCAAAAATGAGTGAGCGTAACTCGGAAGTCGTTCTGGGCTCTTAAATTCAAGTCGCCCACCTAAGATGCGGGTTCTCCAAATGTTGCAGAGTTGTGCTGGTTCCAGTGACTGAGGCACTAGAAAAAGAATTGCATGAAAGGTTATAGAGATAAGAGGCGATAATGGAGCCAGAAAAAGAGTGAGTGAGGCGCCCGCAGGCTGCGTGCTCAGTGGCACCAGCTTCTGAAGAGCTGGCCCTGGACTTGGACACAGGTCCGCTGGCGGACCTGCCGACAGAGGAGGAACGGAGAGCCTGCTTCCCCCTCGGCTAGCTCATAGAGCACCTGGTGGCCCTTCAAGTGCAGGTTCTAATTCGGCAGGTGTGGCTCCCAGGTGCCGCTGGTCTGCAGCACACTCCTGAGCAGCAAAGGCCACACATGCACCTCGAGTGGCGAGGCCCAGCGTGCTGTTCTGGGCCCGGCGCCCCGTGCCCTGGTGTCAGGGAGAATAGATGCTGGCCCGTCTGTGAAGGCGCTGACCTGGCCTGGCCTACTGCTGACCTAGTAAACAAGGCCCCTTGAGCTCAGGGTACCATCCGGCCCAGAACACATGCAGGACGGGCAGCGTTGGGGAGCTTTGAGGTCAGCCCGGGAGGGGAAGCGGGGCAGAGACCTGGGTGAGGCTCTGAATCAGGAACTGGGTGCCAGGTGTGCCTGGTTTGAATCCCGCTTACCCGCCAGGCAGCGGCAGCTCGTTCCTTGGCTTCCCTCGGCCTCATTTTGGGGGTTCAGCCTGTAAGCAGTGGAGAGCAGTCTGTAGTTAGTGATTAGGGGTCTTTATTACTGTTACCGTCATCGTTGTTATAGCTGATACTCAGCATTTACTCTGTGCCAAGGGCCATACCAAGTCTCTCGCCTTGTGAATTCTTTGGTTCCTTCCAAGGTCTTACAGCCTCAAGGCTTTGTGCAGCTGCGGGGTGAGTGTGGTTCACGAGGAGGGTTGGAGGGGAGGTGATGGACACTCCTGGGAGCAGCCCCCGTCCGATGGCAGAGAACGACCAGCTCCCCGAGCTGCCCAGCGGGGTGGACCCCCCTCCCACAGCCTTCCCCCTGCCCCATGCTGCCCGGAAGTTCCACTCAGAGGAGTCTCAGGCTCTGCTCTCAGCCCTGGACAGGGGCTTCGCCGAGAGCTCCAGCGCCCCTTTTTGTGCGTCTTAGGATCTAGCAGGGAATGTGGCTGTTAAGTCCATTTCCAGGGGGTACCCCTAACCTCAGGGTGGCCTCCTTTGCCGAAACTGCCCCAGAGCCCAGGATCTAGTTCCATTTTTACTGTAAGTGGCTTCCAGTCTTCTGGGGACGTGGGTGCAGGAGTAAAGAACAGCAGGCACGATGCATCCTTGCAGCCTCGGTTCTGAGATGAGGTCTTTCTATAAGAACTTTCGTACTGGCAACAGCTCCCACTGCGAGGGGACTTCGTGTACCTTCGCCAAGCTGGCACGCCCGTCAGACGCCTGTGGCAGAAGTGGGTAGAGAGGAACTAAAAAGGCAGCCAGCTGCCCATCACCAGATCCCTGAAAGAGTGGCTCCTTGGCTTCGCTAACCCAGGAAGGTTTGGGGCCCTGGTCAGGGCCCAGGAGGCTATGGAAGGGAAGCACAGGAACCTGGCCCCCACTCTCCACGCCCAGGCCTGGGCAGGTCTTGGGGAGACTTCTGACCCCTCCCCCAAAACAAAGCGAGGAGGAAGTCCTTGAGGCGGCAGAGCGGTGGATGACCCGCCCTCCAAAGAGGAAGCAGCCCAGCACCAAGACGTCTGCCCTGCTTCCTTACTGAGCATCGCCGTGGCATCCAGGTCGTAGGGCCCCTGAGGCCCAGGTTCAAGCCTTGCCCGCGTTGCTGGGGGGCTCCGTGACCTTGGAGCCCCGCTGGAGCCCAGCCACTCGACTGTGTTTCGGAACTTGGAGCGAGGGCTGCCTCGTGGGGCTGCCAAGGAGATTAAAGGAGGGACATGCACGTGACTGCAGCACAGAGACAAAGCGGGCAGGGCTCCCCTCTGGACCCATGCGGCCTCACCCGGGCCTGCCTCCACTTGACAGAGGTGATCTCCAGCAGGTGCCGGCCGGCCTGGGCCCACTCTCTGCTATTCCTGGCTTTTCCCACCTTGCAGGCCCCGGGGGTGCAGGCTGCCCTCCCAGGCCTCGGGGGTGTGGAGAGGAGAGGGAGCCCTCGGAGAAGGAGCATGGGTTGCAGAGCACCCTGAATCTCCAGGAGGAGCTGTGGCCACGCTCCATCCAGCAGCTGGTGCCCCGAGGCCATGCCCTGCCCTCCAGCAGGGCCTGATTGCTGAGACCACCAGGCCGGCCAGAGGGGTGCCTCCAGGCTCCTGTCCTGGCCCAGGCGTCTTAGAAGGGGGTCTGGCACACCCCTGAAACATTGCCTTCAGGGAGATCCTGCCCCGTCTCCCTTGCTTCTTGCCAGCCGACTTGGGGGCCCTCCTCCAGCCCCGAGTGGCGGGGCTGGCGGAAGTGCCCAGGTCTGAGGACCACATAGCATTGCGTTGGGGTCTCTGTGCCCCTTCCTCCTGCCGACACGTGCCGGCTGCTCTTCACTGAGTCTCTGGACCGCAGGGAGCTGTAGCGTGTCATGCCCTCACCGTGGGGAGGCCCAGTATCTTCCAGTCTCCGGGGTTTCCAGCCAGGAGACAGGCTCCTGGAGACTAAGTCCAGGCTCTGCGGGGCCCCGAGAGGCAGGCCCGGGGCCGCACACCGCGGCTCACTTCACTGGGCCTTAGCTCTGCAGGTGGGTGGCGATCCCCCCGCCAGGAAAGAGCTGCTGAGAGTTAGAGGGAATTCCTCCTCCAGCGCCGAGAAGGGGCCTGGCTCCAGGGAAGCCCAGAGGAGGGCCCGCCCTCACGTCACCTTCCCATGGCCAGAGGCCAGAGAGAGCACCGAGCGCGCCGAGGGATGGGCGCGGAGGCCTCCCGCTGCCTGGGTGCGCCGTGTCCCCAGCTCTGCAGGGACAGGGGGCCGGTGAGCGGGACCACAGTCTCCGCCTGCATCAGGCCTCTGAGCATCCCTCACACACAGCTCCCTTGCAGCCCCAAACCAACCTTCACAAGGAGAGCCCCGTGTATAGACTCGGTGAGCTGAGGGGCCAGTGCTCTGGGTTGGCAGTGTGTCCCAGGGCGTCTGGGGCCTAAGCCCCAGCCTCGAACTTGCCTCTCCCTGCCTGCCAGGTCCTAACCCCCCCGCCCCCTACCCAACTCCCGCCAGCCTCATCCTCACTCAGCATGCACTCAGCAGACGTTTGAGCGCCCCTGCTGAGTGCAGGCCTGTGTGGCCCCTGGGGACAGGGCGGTGTGTAGGGGCTGAGGGCTGGGAGCGCAGGCCCAGAACGCAGGTGGCCCCTGCCGGGGTTGTCTCGGAGCGGCTGGGGGAGCCCCGCTCTGCCCAGGCTGGGGGCGAAGGGTGCACCCCAGAGCAGGGCAGGCCAACAGGAGGGGCGGCCTGGGCGGAGAGCCTCAGGCCGGACCCTGCTGTGCGTCTTCCCCAAGGCAGAGGGCTCTGGGGGAGGCAAGTCAGCTGGACAGCCTTGCAGGCCGCAGGGAGGACTTTGCCCTCTAGCCTGAGTGAGATGGGACATCTTTGAGCAACACCGTGACTCGCAGTGACGTAGGCTTTAGAAGGATACCCACGTGCCTTTGGTTAAAGAATGCACTGTGAGGCGGCCAGGGCGGAGTGAGGAAGGTCCAGGCAGGAGGTGACGGGGGCCGTGGGGCGGGACACCTTTCTGCGAGGGGAATGTAAAGCTCTCACCCCCTAGTCCATCTTAACCCATAACTCGACATCAGTTAGACATCTTCCTGTCGCAGGTGATGGAAACTAGATGCAAATCGACTTGGACTAAACAATAAAACCTTGGTGTGGTCAGGTGAGGCTGGGTGCAGCAGCTCGGTGTCCCCAGGAAGGGCCCTCTGCCTGTGGTTGTCCTGGGTCGAGTAGAGCCGTTGGGTAATCAGATTACAAAGTGGTGACGCCGCCGCCTCCCATCCCTTCATTCATTGTCTGGAGTATTTGCTAAAGAGAACTTCTCCACTACTCGGTTATCCACTGGTCTGGGGGATGAGATTCTGATCATTTAAAAAAGATGAATCTAAGCTAAAAAGTCAACTACCAACAACCCCCCTGCCCCCAGCCCCAAGGTTCCCTGGTGAAGACTGAATCGTCCGCATGTTCAGAAGGAGCAGGGTTCAGTCCTCTGCCTTCCGCCAGCTTCCCACAGCTAGCCCTGACTGCGTTTTCTCTCCCCCGTAGAATTCCAGCGCTGACCATCGAGTCCGGCTGGACCTGGGCCTCTGGGACAAATTCAGTGAACTGGCCACCAAGTGCATTATTAAGATCGTGGAGTTTGCCAAACGCCTGCCAGGCTTCACCGGCCTGACCATCGCAGACCAGATCACCCTGCTGAAGGCCGCTTGCCTCGACATCCTGGTACGTGGGCCCCGCGCCCGCCGTCGGGGTGAGTGGGGAGGAGGGGCCAGGGTGCCCGGGGAACCCCCGGGGGCTCTGGGTTCGCTGCCTGACGGGCACAGGCTCCCTCAGAGCTGGGCAGGACCACCTACTCCCCCTGGGGTGGGCCCCCTCTGGGTGGCCTGGGAAAGGGCCCGCAGCCCCTCAGTGTGGCTTCCGGGCCTTGGAGGCGTGCAGGCCTGTCCCGCCCGTCCTCTGCTCAGCGCTGGCCAGGCCGGCGCCCTTGGGCAGGGAAGCGGTAGAGGTGGCAGGGCCTGTCCCGCCTGGTGCAGAGAGTGCAGGGTCTCTGGAGGAAGTCGAATGCAGGGAGAGTGACGTGAGCTTTCAAGGTGCCTTGAAAGCATCAATTTTTCTTTGTGTTACATCTTTGCTAGTTTCGGGTATAAACAGTTCTGCAGAGCAAATGTGGTGACTGTAATTAGACACACCCACACAGCCCTTCTCAGGAGGAGGACTCAGACAGTCCAGTCGTGCAGGACACGACTGTGTGACTTCCTCGGGGAGCTGGGTCTCTCCAGGAGTGGTAGTGGTTACTCTGGAACCTGCAGCTGCCAGGGATCCTTTGAGTGTGTGTGTGGTGTTCCTTGTGAAATCACAGGGTCTTGGTTGGCCCTAGAAACGTTCAGGACAATGAAGCGTCTGCCGCGGGACCTCGGTGCAGACGGGTCCCTGCCCACAAGGAGCAGCTCTGTGCCTGGAGGCCCAGCTCCCTGGGAGAAAGGCCTCAGCCTGCTGGCCTGCGGGTGAAGAGGAGAGACGCGCTGTGCTTTCGGCCGACCCGGCAACCCCGTGGACGGCAGACCCCAGGCTCCTCTGTCCCCCACTGGCTCCTGGCACCGCTCAAACTCTCTTCCTTAGAGACTCCTCCACAGTGAGGCTGTCGGGAGAACCGAGGGTCCTTGTCTGCAAACCCTTGGCTCAGTCCCTGCACTTAGTACTCTCTTCCCCTTGACGATCGGGCCCTCCTCACCAGCACCGTCGCTTGCAAGCCCAGTGTCTGTGTGAGCCACTCGCAGACGTGTGTGCGCGCAGACGTCCACGCGCGTTGTCTCCCGCTGTCTCCCAGGACTGCATGGAGGTGGCCGGTCAGAGAGCTGCGATTGTAAAGGAAGCTTGGTTTCAGACTTAGCGCTTAGTAACGTGAAACATTTCCTTTATGTTTAAGTTGATAACATGTTAAAACAGTATGTTGGATCTGTTGGGTTAACTAAAACATATTATTTGATTTTTAAAAATATTTTATAATGGAACATAGATGGTTGGATGGCATCACCGACTCAATGGGCGTGACTTTGAGCAACGCCAGGAGATAGTGAAGGGCAGAGGAGCCTGGGGTCTGCCGTCCGGGGCTCGCAGAGCCGGACAGGCCTTGGCGAGGGAGCAGCAGCCGTCGATTGGCAATGCTGTCTGTTTCAGGCGCACAGGGAAGCAGGTCAGCTGTGCGTGTCTGTCTCCTCTCCTCCCAGATGCCTCCTCGTCGGTTACGAGAGCACTCTGAGCAGAGTTCCCTCTGCTTCACGGGAGGTCCTTGTTGGTCATACACAGTAGTGCCCACATGTTCACGTAAACTAAGTCACCGCCCTCCTCCGCTTTCCCCCGTGGTGACGGGAAGGCTTTTTCCCCCCAGAGTCTGAGAGTCTGGTTCTGTTCTGTAAATAAGTTCTTCTGTGTCATAGTTTAGATTCCGCTTTTAACTGATAGCCTGCGACACTTTCCATCCTCTGTCTTATTTCACCTAGTGTGGTCGTCTCTAGGTCCATCCATGTTCCTGCAGATGGCGTTAGTTCATTGGTTCAAGCGGCTGAATAGCGTTCCCCCGTATTCGCGTACACCACGTCTTTATCCGTCCACCTGTCAACGGATACGGGCTGCCTCCCTGTCTTGGCTGTTACAGTGCTGCTTTGAACATAAGGGTGCATGCATCTTCGAATTACGGTTTTCTCTGGATATACGCTCAGGAACGGGGCTGCTCGATCGTATGGTCTGTTTTTAGTTTCTTAAGGACCCTCCGCACTGTTACTCCAGGGTGGGTGCACCAGTTTGCACTCCCTCCAACAGTGGGGGAGGGTTCCCTTCTCTCTCACCCGCTCCAGCACTTACTGTTCGTGGATTTTTTTGATGATAGCCATTCTGGTTGGTGTGAGGTGATATCAATATCTGATTATAGTTTTGATTTGAATTTTTCAATAATTAGCACTGTCAAACATCTTTTCAAGTGCCTGTTTGCCATCTGTATGTCTTCTTTGGAAAAGTGTCTGTTTAGGTCTAATGCCCTTTTGTTGAGTGGGTTGTTCGTTTTGAAGCTATTAAGCACCTTGAACTGCTGCTAAATTCGGGGGACTATTCCCTTGTCAGTCACACCATTTGCAAATATTTTCTCCCAGGCTGTGGGTTCTCTTTTCATTTTGTTGATTGTTTCCTTTGCTGTGTAGAAGCTTTTGAGTAGATGCTATTCATTTATTTTCACTTTTATTTCCATTATTCTGGGAGATGGATCAAAAAAGATACTGTTCCAATTTTATATCAGAGAGAGTTCTGTCTGTATTTTCCTCTAGGAGATTTAAGTGTCCAGTCCCAGGTTTAGGTCTCTAATCCGTTTTGAGCTTATTTTTGTGTGTAGTGTTAAGGAATGATCTGGCTTTTTTTTTTTTTGTATGTAACTGTTCAGGTTTCTCTGCACCGTTTGTTGAAGAGAGTGTTTCTGTGACCCTGTAGCCTTGTCTCCTCTGGCATAGATGGATTGGTGATGGGCATGGTTTATCTCTGGGCTTTGTATCGTTCCGCTCACCTTTATTGCTGTTTTGTGCCAGAGAACGCTGCCTTTGGTCTGAAGACGGGCCCGGTCCCCCCTGCTCCATTTTCTCCGTGTTTCTTTTTCAAGATTGCTTTGGCTTCTGGGTTTTATTTCTGTACAGATTTTTAGGGGTTTTTTTTTTTTATTCTAGTTCTGTGAAAAATACTATTGGTAATTTAGTAGAGATTGGATTGAATCTGTGGATTGCCATGAATAGCATGTTTCATTCTGACAATTTTGATTCTTCCAATCCAGGCGTGTGGTCTGTCTTTCCATCCGTGTATCAACATCAGTTTTGTTCATCAGTGTACATCAGTTTTGTTCATCAGTGTCTTAGGGGTATCAGGATATGGGTCTTTGGCCTCCTTAGATACTAGGTTTATTCCTAGGTATTTTATTATTTTTGTTGCAGAGCTAAATGGGATTGTTTCCCTAATTTGTCTTTCTGATCTTTCGTTATTAGTGTGTAAGAACGCAAGGGATTTCTGTGTGTCTCTCTTGTACACGCGCCTCACTGCGGTTACCGACGCGCTCCAGGAGGCTTCTGGCAGCCGCCGCGGGATTTTTCATGTGTAGTGTCGTGCCCTCAGCAGTGACACAGGTCAGCTTCTTTTCCAGTGTGGATTCCTTTTACTTTTCTTCTCTGATTGCCATGGCTGGGACTTCCATAAATGCTGAATAAAAGTGGCAAGAGTGGACATCCTTCTCTTGTTCTCAGTCTTAGAGGAAAGCCTTTCGGCTCTTCACCATCGGGTATGACGATAGTCATGTGTTTGTTGTATACGGTCTCCATTATGTTGAAGATTCCCTCTACGTCCATTTTCTGCAGAGTTTTCTATCATAAGTGGGGTTGGATTTTGTCTAACGCTTCTCTCTGCATCTGTTGAGATGGTCATACGGTTTTCATTCTTCAGATCGTTAATGTGATGATGCTGATTTGCAGATACTGAAAAATGCGCGCATCTCTTGATGAACCCCTGTTGCTGTGGTGTGTCATCCTTTAAATGTGTTGTTGGAATCGGTTCGCTGGTGTTTTGTTGAGGATTCATCAGGACTGCCAGCCTGTAATCTTCCTTTTCTGTGATGTCACCTGGTGTTGGTGTCAAGGTGATGGTGGCCTTGGAGAGTGAAATGGGCAGTGTTCTGTCCTCTGAAACTTTTGGGAAGAGTTTCAGAAGGAAAGGCATTGACTTTCCTCTTAACGTTTGGTAGAATTTGCCTGCGAAGCCCTCTGGTCCTAGACTCTCGTTTGTCGAAAGTTTTTAAATCAGAGTTGCCGTTTCAGGACGTCTGATTGATTGGTCTCTTCATATTTTCCCTCTCTTCCTACCCCTTCCTTTCTTCTTAGTCTGTCAGTTTCTTCTGGGTTGTCAGTTTTATCGGCCTATCGTTGCTTGTGATGATAATCTCTTACGATTCTGTTTCTTTGCACTGTACCTTCTCTTTTTTCATTTCTGATTTTATTTATTTCTTTCTTTTTTTTGATGACTGTGGCTAAAGGTTTTTCGATTTTATCTTCTCAAAGAAATGGCTGTTTGGCTTCATTGACCTTTGCTGTTTTTTTGTTCGTTTCTATTTTCTCTGCCTTGCTCTATGGTTTTTTCAAACTTTGTCTAACTGCTCTAGGTATAAGGTTGGGTTGTTTAGTGGGGGGTTGGTTTGTTTCTTGAGGTGCGTTTGTATTGCTGTAAATTTCCCCCTTAGAACTGCTTTTGCTGCATCCTGTAGGTTTGGGGTTGTGATGTTTTCACTTTCACTCATCTCTAGGGATTTTTTGGTTTCCTCTTTGATTTCTCTAATCTGTTTGTTTAGTAACATATCGTTCAGCCTCCAGGTTTTGGGGTTTCTTAGAATTTTTTTCTTGCAGTTGATTTCTGAGCTCATGGAGTTGTGGTCAGAGCCGGTGCTTGATGCGCCTTCAGTTTTCTTGAATCCGCACAGCTTCGCTCTGTGGCCCAGTGTACGATCTGTTCTGGAGAACGTTCCTTGTACACTTGAGAAGAATGTGTATTTGCTGATTCTGGATTAAATGCTCTGTGAATATCGGTTAAGTCCATCTGGTTTAATGTGTCATTTTAAGCCTGTGTTTCGTTGTTGATTTCGGTGTTAGGTGGCCTGTTCTTGATGAAACTGGAGTGTTAGAGGCCCCGCCGCTGCTGCGTGACTGCCGGCTTTCCCCTTTAGGGCTCTTCGTATTTCCATTATATGTGGATGTATTCTGTGGTGAATGTACATATTCACAGTGACATTTTCTTGTTGATCCTTGTGATCTTTATGTAGTGTCTCTTTTTGGCTCTTATAAGTCTTTATTTTAAAGTCTATTCGTAGGATTTTCCTGGCAGTCCAGTGGGTAAGAATCCACCTTGCAGTGCAGGGGACACGGTTTGCTCCCTGATTGGGGAACTGAGGTCCCACGTGCTGCAGAGCACCTGAGCCTGCGGGGCCCGCGTGCCACGCTGACCCCTGGGGCAGCCAGAGAATTGAAGATGCTCCGTCGTGTCCAACTCTTTGCAACCCCATGGACTGGAGCCTGCCAGGCTCTTCCATCCGTGGGATTCCCCAGGCAAGAGTCCTGGCGTGAGTTCCCATTTCCTTCTCCAGGGGCAGCCAGAGACGCGCACTTGAGAAAGGAAAGCCTGTTTGTCTCCTGTGGGTACTGCTCTTTGAGCTCTCTTGTGATTTCTGTTTGCGTGGAATACGTTTTCCTGTATTTGAAGTGGGTCTCTTGTAGAGTAAATGCTCCAACCAAAAGACAGAGACTGGCTGAAAAAGATCAAAAGGAAATCAGTCCTGAATACTCACTGGAAGGACTGATGCTGAAGCTCCAGTCCTTTGGCCACCTGATGCGAAGAGCTGACTCACTGGAAAAGACTCTGATGCTGGGAGGGGTTGGAGGCAGGAGGAAAAGGGGATGACCGAGGATGAGACGGCTGGATGGCATCACTGACTCAATGGACCTGAGTTTGGGTGAACTCCGAGAATTGGTGATGGACAGGGAGGCCAGGCGGGTCACAGAGTTGGACACGCCTGAGCGACTGAGCTGAACGGCGCTCAGTCTCTGCCGCGTTGGGGCGTGCGAGGGCCCTCTGCAGCGGCCGTGCACGGGCGTCTCTTGCTGCCGAGCGCAGGCTCTCGGGCCGGCAGGCTTCGGTCGCTGGCGCTCACCGGCTTCAGCAGTTGCGGCTTGCAGGCCCCAGAGCGTGGACTCTGCGGTGTGGCGCACGGGCTTAGTTGGCCACGGCGAGTGGAATCTTCTGGAGCCTGCCTTAGCAGGCAGTGTTTAACCGCTCTACCACCAGGGAAACCCCTTCTCTTGACTCGATTAACTTCAGCGTTGTGTTTGGATTCCCCTTTCTGTTTCCGTGTGTCTGTTGTAGATTTTTCTGTTTGCAATTACCACAAGTTTCTCTTTAAAAAAAAAAACAAAAAGCAGAGTCGTTTGCCTGCCGCATGTGGGCTGGGCGCTGCGCCCGGCGGGCTCTCTCCCATGGCCCACAGACTGGCTGTGGTGTGTGGGCTCAGTACTCTCCGCACAGGTGCTCGGTAGTCGCATCGCGTGGGCTTGGCGGCTCTGCAGCATAGGAGCTCTTGGTTCCCGGTGCTGCGCTGAGTCCCTCCATCACGGCCCCATGACTGCGGCCCCGTGGATCGTGGCCTGCCAGGCTCCTCAGTCTGTGGGATTCTCCAGGCAAGAACCCTGGGGTGGATCAGACCTGTGTCCCCTGCCTTGCCAGATGGATTCCTAGCCGGTGGACACCAGGGCAGCCTCGCCGTGAGGTTTTGATGTGGCAGCTTCTGTGTAAACAGGGTCCATGTGCTCCTGAAGCTGCTGGCCCTTTCGTTTCGAGCGCGCTTGCCATCTCCGCGCCTGCTGGCCTGGCGGCTCGGTGCCTGGCTTGATGTCATTTCGTGTGGGGGTGATTTCCGACCTTGACTGTCTGCTTTCACTGGTAAGCTTTTCCGTTCATGATTTCCAGGTTTCTAGTTTGGGCCTTTTCTTCTCCACTTAGAGAAGTTCCCTTAGTATTTGTCGTAAAGCTGGTTTGGTAATGCTTTTGCTTGTCTGTGACTCTGGATTTTTCTCTCAAGTGTGAGTGAGCGCCTTGCTGGGTGGCTCACTCTTGGCTGTAGTTTTTCCCTTTTATCAATTTAAAAATGTTGTGCCACGCCCTTCTGGCCTGCAGAGTTTCTGTTGAGAAATCTGCTGATACCCTTAGGGAGTTCTTCTGTGTGCTATTTGTTACTGTTCCTTTGTTGCTTTTAATATTTTTTCTTTGCCTTTGATTTTTGCTGATTTGATTGCTACGGGTCTTGACACGTTTCTCCTTGGGTTTATCCTGCCTGGGACTCTCTACTTCCTGGACTTGAGTGTTTCCTTTCCCGTGTTACCGGTATTTTCAGCTGTCACATCTTCAGATGCTTTCTCGGGCCCGTGCTCTCTCCTCCGTGCACGTGTTGGGGCGTTCAGCGTTGTCCCGGAGCTCTCCTCCTTTCTTCTCTTTTCTTTCTTCTGCTCCCTGCAGTGATTTCCAGCATTCTGTCTCCCAGCTCACTTTATCTGGTCTTCTTCCTCACTTATTCTGGTTTGATCCCTTCTAATGTATTTTTCGTTTCAGTTACTGTTTATCTCTGTTTGTTTTCTCTGTAGTCCTCTAGGTGTTTGTTAGACGCTTCTTGCTCCCTTTCTGTATTTCCTCCATCCTTTTTCTAAACTCGTGGGTCATCTTCACTATCATTATCCTGAGTTCTTTTTATAGTAGGTTGCCTGTCTCCTCTCACTTAGTCGCTGTTCTGGGGTTCCATCTCCTTCCTTCATTTGGGAATATTCCTTTGATGTCTCATTGTGTCTTAACTTTCCGTGATTGTATTTTCAGTTCGACGGGCTGCAGAATTGTCGTTCTTGCTTCTGTTGTCTGTTCCCTGGCTGAGGCTAGGAGGCTTGTCCTGGCTCCCTGATGGGGCTGCACTAGCAGGTGGAGTTGGGTCTCGTCCCGCTAGGGCGCAGGCCTGTGCTCAGGGCGCCCTGAAGCTCGTCTGCTGATGGAGCGGGCCGTGCCCCCGTGATGCTTGCCCTCAGGTGCCCAGCACGGGCTCCTGCGGGATGTTTGAAGGGGCTGACGGCGGCCTTCAGCGGGGTCACACCAGTGGGCACTTCCAGAGTTGCTGCTGCCGCTGCCTTTGTCTCCGCAGTGAGCCTCAGACACGTGCCCTCTGCACCCCCACAGCCTTCGCGGGAGACCCCGCAGTGCCAGTCTCGCGAGGCCAGCACTTCTCCCCCGGGCCCTGGGGTGCACAGGTCCTGGTGTGTGCCCTTCAGGAGTAGAGTCTCTGTCTCCCCCACTTGCCCAGAATTCCCGCAGTCACACCTGGGTGCCCTCAAAGCCGGATTCTCGGGGGGCTCCTCCTCCCATCGCCAGAGCCCCGGCTGGGACTCCTGGGCAGAGCGTCTCTGCCGTGACCGTTTCCCAGTTTGTGCGTTGCCCACTCAGAAGCTGTGGGGTTTGATTTTACTGTGATTCCTCCCTCCTGCCGTTTCACTGTGGCTTCTTTGTCTTTGGGTGTGGAGTGTCTTTTTAGTAGATTCCAGTGGGGCTTTTGTGTTTTGATGATGATTTTTCATCAGTTGTGATTTTGGTGGTGGTGTGAGAAGGGAATGGGCTCAGGTCCTCATACTCTGCCATCTGGAGCGAATCTGTTTCTGTATGCCTTTTTCCTGCCTGCCTCTTTGGTTCCCTTCTTTTGTGATTTGATGCCTGCCTTTATTGTTGCATTTGGATTGCTTTCTCTTTTGTGTGTTATCTGTTGTACAGTTTTGGTTTATGGTCACCATGACGTTTTGATGCCAAAGTCTATACATAAGCAAGCTGTGTTAAGTTGCTGGTCTTTTAACCTCCAGTATCTTGCACGTGCTCTCTCCTCCTCTCTCAGTTGCTGGTTTTGAGGTCACGTTCTGCGTGGGTGATTCCCAACCTGTACTGTATGCTTGCCTTTACCAGTGAGTTCTTCCCTGCATGATATTTGTGTTTCTAGTTGCAGTGATTAATTTTCTGCTTAGAGAAGCTCCTTTAGCGTTTGTCCAGAGCTGGTCTGATAGTGCTGGATGCTCTCAGCCTCTTGCTTGCCTGCAAAGCTCTGCATTTCTCTGCCAACTCTGAATGAGCGTCTTGCTGGGGAAAGTATCTTGGGTTGCAGCTTCTTGCTTTTCGTGACCTTAAACACCTCATCCACTCCCTTCTAGTCCCCACAGTTTCTCCTGGAAGATAAACTGATGACCTTGTGGAGATTTCCTAGTATGTTACTTTATTGCTTTTCCCTTTTTGCTTTTAAAATCTTCTCTGTCCTTCTGTTTTTCGGTTTGATTGCCGTGTGTCTGGGCGTGCTGCTCCTGGAGTTCGTGCTGCTGAGGCTCTGCGCTTCCTGGGCTTGGGTGGCTGTTTCCCTTCCAGTGTTAGGAAACTTCTCAGCTCTCACCTCTTCAGATATTTTCTCGGGTCCCTCCTCTCTTCTCCTTGTGGGCCCCACACAATGAGAATGTTGGTGGGTTTAGTGCTGTTGCGGAGGCCTCTTAGGTTGTCCTCATTTCATCCCTTTTTCTTGACTCTGTGGTGGTGATTTTGAGCATCCAGTTTTCCAGTTTATTTATTCATTCTGCTCAGTTATTCTGTTTATTCCTTCTAATGTATTTTATTTAATTGAAGGCTAGTTGCTCTGTAGAATTGTGTTGGTTTCTGCCAAACATCAGCATGAATCAGCCACAGCTGTGCACACGTCCCCTCCCCACCGAACCTCCCTGCCGTGCCCCTCCGCAGCCCCAGCCCTCTAGGCTGATACGGAGCCCCAGTTTGGCGCCCCAGGCATCCAGCACATCCCACTGGCTGGCGGTTTTGCATATGGTAATGGAAGTGTCCTTGTTTCTCTCTCCATACATCCCCCTGTCCTTCCTGCCCCCTACCATGTCCATAAGTCTCTTCTCTGTGTCTGTGTTTCCATTGCTGCCCTGCCCCAGACAGTTTCATCAGTGTAATCTTTCTAGATTCCGTAGATTCGCATCGGTATATGAGACTTGCTTTTGTCTTTCTGACTGACTTCATTCTGTGTACCAGACTCTGGGTTCGTCCACCTCATCAGAACTGACTCGGATGCGTTCCTCTTTCAGGCTGAGCAGCATTCTGTCGCATAGGCGTCTCACAGCTTCTTCATCCGTTCGTCTGTTGATGGACATCTCGGTCGCTTCCATGATCTTGGTGTTGTAGACCGTGCTGGAGTGAACACTGGGGTGCTTGTGTCTTTTTCAGTTTTTCAGTTTTGGTTTCCTCAGGGGATATGCCTAGGAGTGGGATTGCTGGGTCACATGGTGGCTTTATTCTTAGTTTTTTTAAAGGAACCTCCATACCATCTCCCATAGAGGCTGTATCAATTTACATTCCCACCAACAGTGCAAGAGGGTTCTCTTTCCTCCACACCCTCTCCAGCATTTACTGTTTGTAGACTTTTTGATAACGGCCGTTCTGACCAGCGTGAGCTGGTATCTCATTGTGGTTTTGATTTGCGTTTCTCTAATAACGAGTGATGTTGAGCAACTTTTCATGTGTTTGTTAGCCATCTGGATGTCTTCTTTGGAGAAATGTGTATTTAGGTCTTTTTTCCACTTTTTGACTGGGTTGCTTGTTTTTCTGGCATTGAGTTGTATCAGTTGCTTGTATACTTTGGAAATTAATCCTTTGTCAGTTGTTTCGTTCGCTATTATTTTTCCCATTCTGAGGGTTGTCTTTCACGTTGTTAATAGTTTCCTTTGTTGTGCAAAACATTTTTAAGTTTAGTGAGGCCCCACTTGTTTCCTTTTGTTATTACTCTAGGAGGGGGGTCACAGAGGATCTTGCTTTGGTTTATGTCATCAAGTGTTCTGCCTATGTTTTCCTCTGAGAGTTTTATAGTTTCTGGTCTTACATTTAGGTCTTTAATCCATTTTGAGTTTATCTTTGTGTTTGGCCACCTCATGCGAAGAGTTAACTCATTGGAAGAGACTCTGATGTTGGGAGGGATTGGAGGCAGGAGGAGAAGGGGACTTTTTTAAGTTTAGTGAGGCCCCACTTGTTTCCTTTTGTTATTACTCTAGGAGGGGGGTCACAGAGGATCTTGCTTTGGTTTATGTCATCAAGTGTTCTGCCTATGTTTTCCTCTGAGAGTTTTATAGTTTCTGGTCTTACATTTAGGTCTTTAATCCATTTTGAGTTTATCTTTGTGTTTGGCCACCTCATGCGAAGAGTTAACTCATTGGAAGAGACTCTGATGTTGGGAGGGATTGGAGGCAGGAGGAGAAGGGGACGACCGAGGATGAGATGGCTGGATGGCATCACTGACTCGATGAACATGGGTTTGGGTGGACTCTGGGAGCTGGTGATGGACCGGGAGGCCTGGCGTGCTGTGATTCATGGGGTCGCAAAGAGTTGGACACGACTGAGTGACTGAACTGAACTGAATTGATGGTGTTAGGAACTGTTCTAATTTTATTCCTTTACATGTAACTGTCCAGTCTTCCCACCACCACTTATTGAAGAGGCTATCTTTGCTTCTTGTATATTGTCTATTCTTGCCTCCTCCTTTGTCAAAAATAAGGTACCCATAGGTGCGTGGGTTCATTTCTGGGTTTTCTGTCTTGTTCTGTTGATCTACATTACCGTTTTTGTGCCGGTACCATACTGTCTTGATGACTGTAGCTTTGTATTATAGTCTGAAGTCAGTCCCTGACTTTAGGGAGGTTGATTCCTCCAGCTCCATTCTTCTTTCTCAAGATTGGTTTGGCTGTTCAGTCTTTTGTGTTTCCATGTAAATTGTGAAATGTTTTTGTTCTGGTTCTGTGAAAAATACCACTGGTAATTTGATGGGCATCACACTGAATCTGTATATTGCATTTGGTAATACAGTCATTTTCAGAGTATTGATTCTTCCAGCCCAGAAATGTGGACTCTCTCTCCATCTGTGTATATCATCTTTGATTTCTTTAATCAGTGTCATAATTTTCTGTATACAGTTCTTTTGTCTCCTTCAGTAAGTTTATTCCTAGATATTTAATTCTTTTTGTTGCATTGGTGAACGGGATTGATTCCTTAATTTCTCTAATTTTCCACTGTTAGTATATAGAAATGCAAGTGATTTCTGGGTGTTGATTTTGTGTCCGTGCTTTGCTAAATTCACTGAGCTCTAGTAACTTTCTGATACCATCTTTAGGGTCTTCTCTGTACAGTATCATGTCATCTGCAGACAGTGAGAGGTTTAAGTCTTCTTTTCCAACCTGGATTCCTTTTATTTCATTTTCTGCTCTGATTGCCGAAGCTAGGACTTCCCAAAAGTGTGTAGAATAGCAGTGGTGAGCTAGTCACCCTCGTATTGTTCCTATCTTAGAGGGAATGCTTTCATTTTTTCACCATTGAGAATAATGTTTGCTGTGGGCTTATCATATATGGCCGTAGGTTCCCTCTGTGCCCGTTTTTTGAAGAGTTTTTATCATAAATGTGTGCTGAGTTTTGTCAAAGGCTTTTTCTGCATCTATTGAGATTAGTATATCTTTCAACTTGTTATTATGATGTATCACATCAATTTTGCATATATTGAAGAATCCTTGCGTCCATCAGATAAACCCAGATTGATCATGGTGTATGAGGTTTTCAATGTGTTGTTGGAATCTGTTTGTTAGAATTTTGTTGAGGATTTTTGCATCTGTGTTCCTCGGTGATTCTGGCCCGTAACTTTTTTTGTGGTGTTTTTGTCTGACCTTCTAATGTATTTTTCACTTCAGTTACTGTGTTGTACAGCTTTTTGTTGGTTAAATTTTCTAGGTCTCCGTTAAAACGTGTTGTCTACTCTTCGTTCCTTTTCTAAGATCTTGGACCATCTTGAGTACCATTACTCTGAATTCTTTTTCAGACAGATTGCCTCTCTCTACCCCACTTAGTTATTTTTCTGGGGTTTCATCTTCTTCCTTTGTATGAGACATATTTCTCTGCCATCTTGTTTTTGCTCAACTTGCTGGGTTTGTAGACTCTGTTCCTCAAGGCAGAACCGTAATTCTTCTGGGCTCTGGTGTCTGCCCAGTGGAGGGTGAGGTTGGTTCAGGGACTTGTGCAGCCCTGCTGGTGGGAAGGGCTGGAGCCTGCCCGCAGGGGCGCAGCTGGGTCTTGGCCCTGTGCTGGGGGGACCGCGTGGAGGGGTGCGCCGGAGGCAGCCGTGGGCTCAGCTGCCTTGCACCGGCGGGGTGTCCTCTTGCCCTCATTCAGCCTGAGGTGTCCCTGCGCTGGAACCCGCTGGGCGGGCCAGGCCTCAGTGCGGGCGGTGGCCTCTGCTCTGACGGGCATCCCCGGCCCGCTCCCCCAGTGTCCGTGTGCCCCCGAGGCCCTCTCGGGCAGCCCAAGGCCTGGGCGCGCTCCCGCGGAGTCTGCTTTCGCTGGGACCCAGTGGCGTGAGCCTCCTGTGCCTCCCCGAGTGGAGTCCCTGGTGCCTCCTGCAATCAGGCCACTCTGGCCTCCAAAGCCAGGTGCTCGGGAGCTGCTCCCCCAGCACCAGACCCCCGGGCTCTGGGGGTTGTGAGGGCATCACTGTCCAGCGTGTGGCTCGGTGCCCCTGGGCGGCAGGTGTGGGTGTGTTTGTTCCGCGGAAGTGCCCCTCCTCCCAGGCACCATGGCGCAGCTTTGTCTTTGGAAGTGGAGCGTGTCTGGCAGGAGGTGCCAGGCCTCCAGCTGATGGTGGTTCGCAGTTAGCTGTGAGCCCCGGCCCCTTCTGCTCTGCGGGCGTGTCTGCAGCCTGCTGACCCCTCAGCACCTGCCAGGCCAGCGGCCGCAACGCCAGGCACCCCGAGCGATCGAAGGCGGCTCCCAAGCCTGACCTCAGGCTGCGGCGGGAGGGCCGGGCTCACTGCCCCACGTGGGGGCGGCCGCTGTCCCGTGGGCAGCCTCGTCACAGCGCAGCCCCCGGGGCAAGACCTGCCCCAATGGCCAGTCAGTGCAGAGAACGAGACGGTGAACGGGTGTTTTCTTTCCCAAAGCAGTTAGAAATTGCCGGATTCCATGCGCCCCTTGCAGGGATGAGCAGCTGGGAGAGGTGCCTCAATAAGTGGCCGCATCGCCCGGGGCTGAGGGGACAGCAGGGCGTCCCGCGCGGCAGTGCCGGCCCTGTGCCAGCCTGTGCGCCCGCGTCCTGCATCTCAGGGCGCCGGAGGGAGCTGCGGGGCGCGGGTCCAGGCCTCGGGTCTGGGGGTCTGGCCGGGAGGGCCGGGCGCACACGGGGCGGGTGCCTCCCGCTCTGTTCCCAGGTGTGCGCTGTCCGTTGTCTGTGACCCCGAGACGCCGCCCAGACTGAGCCCCCGAGGACACTCTCGTCCCGCAGCCCATGGTGTAGGGAGCTCACGGAGGCGCTCTAGGGGGTTGGCTGTGGGTACCAGGGCGCTGCCTCATCTGCAGGCCCGACTGAGGCGGCCGAGCGTCCAGGCCGCTCATCACACTTGCCCGGAGGCCACGGCTGCTGCTGAGCAGAAGGGTGGGCAGCGGGGGGCCCGGCAGCCGCCTCCCATGGCCTGGTCACGGCCGCTGTCCCCTGCGCCGCGCCTCAGGGCCAGGTCGCAGGCTGCGCCCCTTTGCAGGCGGACTGAAGTTCCAGTCCCTGGGGAAGGGGCCACACAGAGTGGTTGCAAACCGCCACGTGTTACACCTCGGCTTTTAGACAGTTTTATTTCATGGTTCCAAAAAAAATGGGGTGAAGTGGTATGAAGTGGTGGTTTTTAGGACGAGTGTTCCCTGCTCCCCGAGGAGGCGACGGCGCGCTGAGCCCCGGTAGAAGATCGGCCGCCCGCGGACCCGCGTGGAGGCTCACAGGCACGGCCGGAGCTGGAGAAGGTGGAGGCCGGGGTCTGGGGGCCCGCGGCGTGGAACAGCCTGCGCGCGGCTCTGGCTCGCCCGCCCGCGGGGCAGGAGGGGCGCTGCCTGCCCGGGCCCCTGCTGGGCGCCCCAGGAGGGCCGGCCTCACCCGCCTGTGCGCACAGCGCCCCCGCCCCGCCACTAGTCCGCAGGCCGGCTCTCGCGGGGGGCGCCCACCCCGAGAAGGGCTGGGGCTGCCGCCGGGGCTGTCGTGGGCCGAGCCGCGGCTCCGGGCTGTCTCCGGGGCCCACGCCCTCCCCCGGCCCCGCGTCCTCCCCTCCCGACGGCGGCGGTGTGGGTGGGGCTCTCCGGACAGAGTGGAACCGCCTGTCGTCTGGCCTGAGGAGCGGGGCCCCACGGGGTGGAACGGGTTTCGGGGGGCCTTGGGCGCCTTGCGGCCCCCGGGGGCTCTTGTGCGCCGAAAGCTGCGGAGGCTGGTCGGGTGCCCGTCGGCCCCACCGGAAGCGAGGGCAGAGGCTGAGCGCACGGGCCCCACGGGCCCCACGGGCCCCAGGACAGGCTGGTGGCTGCAGGCTGGTGGCTGCAGGCCGGGGTGGGGTGGGTCTGCCTCGGATTTAGACAGCGGGCCCATGCCCGCAGAGCTGCTTCTCCAGGAGACCCCCCGCACCCCGCCAGGCCCCCGGGCTGAGCCCCCTGCCCACCGACGGGCTGCCCTGCTGCCCGCCGCTGCGCCCAGCCCCTCGCTGGCTCAGCTGCCCCCTGGGGTCACGGTCTCCGGGGGTGCTCAGGGTGTCCCCCGGGTGGGGGGCCAGCCCCAGCTCAGCCCAGCCTTCCTGAGCCCGGAGCCCCTGGTCCTTAAGAAGCGTCGTCAGCCCGCCAGCTCCTCGGCTGGCGTAAATCGAGAGCACGTGGAGCGCTGGCTTGGCGCTGGGCGCTTACAGTGTAAATGTCGGCCTTTTCTTGGTAGACTAAGCTCTTCAAAAAAAAACTGACTCTTCTTCCTCTTTTCATCCCCAGCACCTGGCGCAGTGCCTGGGATATAAGTAGGTACTCAGTGAATGTTTACTTGAGTCAAATGAATCACTTTTAGCATAAACAGATATTTCTCAAAATTTCTTGTCTCCTATTTATTATTCCCTAAATAAGGCTTCGCCCTTGTTTTGACGTGTGTGGTCTTTTGGAGGAAGAGCTGGAGCAGCGTTGGCACCCAAGGCGGGTGGGGTGGGGGGCCCCATCCGCCCCAGATCCTTGGTACCTTCCTGGGATTCCCTCCCTGGGTCCCCGGAGAGGCTGTCAGGCCAGGCCGGTGTTGATGATCCAGCCGTGGTGGTTTCCTCCCAGATTCTCAGAATCTGCACCAGGTACACCCCAGAGCAAGACACCATGACGTTTTCGGACGGCCTGACCCTGAATCGAACCCAGATGCACAACGCCGGCTTTGGCCCTTTGACCGACCTGGTGTTCACCTTCGCCGGCCAGCTGCTGCCGCTGGAGATGGACGACGCGGAGACGGGCCTTCTCAGCGCCATCTGCCTGATCTGTGGAGGTACCACCGCCCAGAACACCCTCGTGAGAGTCCGTGGAGAGCAGCTCACACTTGTAAATTATGGGAGACTCTTCATCTCCACTTTGGAGTTATTTTGCATGGAAAAGGACATGTGGATAAAACCAGGCATGCATGCTTAGAGTTTGTTGCATTTTTCCATATTATTATAAGTTAAAGGCATTTGGGGTTTTCCTGCTCTGAAATACCAAAGTGCTACTTCTGCATTGCCACAGCTGCTGTGTTTTAAAGGTAGGATCAGACCATGGTAAAGTGAATTGCCTGGGGACATTCTTAAGGTGAGTCAGGGAGCCTGCTGGTGCTGTTTGCCAAGGCGGCGGCTGGGAAGTGCAGTCCTGGCATTGCCCCCCCAACCTCGAGAGGGCTGGTGTGTGAAGCCAGGTTCTCTTTGGTGGTGACACCCTCACTGGCCCACAGGAGCCCGAAACAGGGTGGTTGAGGAGCTACTGCCTTTAATTGGGGACTGGTTTACCTGCATTTTAACCATCTGGGTCAGGCAGGGCTCCCCTAATTCAGTTCAGTAGTGACACCTACTGGTCACAAGAAGTAATTCTCTGCTTGGGATAAAAGCCACCAGCCTTCCAAATGTGGTTTGACCAACACGGGCAGGAGGCATTTTCAAGAATCACAGCTTAAAACAGTGGCGTCTGTGTGCTCAGTCACATCCAGCTCTTGTGACCCCTTGAACTCTGTGCTGCCAGCTGCTCCGTCCGTGGGAATCTCCAGGCAAGAATCCTGGAGCGGGCTGCCATTCCCTCCAGGAGATCTTCCCGACCCAGGGATGGAACCCGTGGTTCCTTCAGTGGCAGGCGGGTGCTTTACCAATGAGCCACCTGGAAAGCCCAGAACAGCAGCACACACCTTCACATGTGCTTATGGGATTGAATTGCAAGATAAATGTGAGGAGGCGGGGGCATGGGCAGGGACTCACCAGAGTACAGAGCTCATTCTGTCCTGACCTCAGTTGTTTAATACCTTGTTTCTGGAATCCAGACCGTCAGGACCTTGAGGAACCAACAAAAGTAGATAAGCTACAAGAACCACTGCTGGAAGCACTAAAGATCTACATCAGAAAGAGACGGCCCAGCAAGCCTCACATGTTCCCAAAGATCCTGATGAAGATCACAGACCTCCGCAGCTGTCTCTTATACACATCTCATGAACCCTAAGGCTGCTCCCAACACTGCTGTTGCGTGCGCCACCTCTTGGGTTGCGAGGGCAAGGGCTGGAAACCTTTTCCGAAGGAGCATGGAGGGGACACCACCTGTGGAGTTGAGCAGGGGAAAACGGGGCT
>SJYC01009839.1:0-16081 GCA_006408675.1 Madoqua kirkii
CTGCGGCCCGCCCCCCCCCCCAGCAGGCTGCCCCCTCTCTCCCCACAGGCTGCCCACTACCCTGGGCACAGGCAGGTTTGCTTGTGCACCTCTTAAGAAAAGGGAGTTTTCCTCCCGGAGAGGTGTTCCTGCTCTTGCCTAGTGATTTCCAGTTTGCACGGCCGCTGGGGCGGTTACAGAAGTGCGTGGAGCCACAAGCTGGCTGCGGCGAGAGCAGAGCTCTCCTGCCAGAGGGCAGGCCGGTGCCGTGTCCCTGGGCAGACCTGCTGCTTCCCCTTCCCTGAGGACTGCTGAGCAGGGGGCAGGTCACGTTTCAGAAAGTGCTCAGAAGCGTAGCACTCACGTTTGGCAGGCAGCTCCGGCCCCGAGGCCCTTCTCAGAGGCCCGGGAGGACGTGGAGTGCCGGCAGCTGACGTCATGAGGGCCCTGACCTCACAGCGGTGGCGCTGCTGGGCCCACGCTCGCCCAGCAGTGCTCACGGGACGGGAGGCCTGTGGCCCGCCTCGTCCACACGGGGCTCGGGCACTTGCAGTGTGGTCGGTGCCGCTGAGGCGGTGTGGCAGATTTGACCCGGGTCTCCGGAGTTGCAGGCAGATTCTTTGCCGCCTGAGCCCCCAGCAAAGCCCTTCAGTGGTGAGGAGCCGCAGGGAGCGAGCGGCGGGCTGCTGGCACCCCCTGGGCCCTCGGGTCCTTTCGCTCTTTTCAAGAGACACTTCTGGTCTCGCATCAGGAGCTTCTCAGTCAATGTTGCAGAGTAAACACACACCAGGACTGTTTCCCAGAACTGGCCAAGTGGTGGAGTCGATCACATCTCCTGTCTCCGCTGCTACCCACGCGCAGGCCCCAGCACCGTGAAGGGTGAGCACGGACCTGGGTATCCCTGTCTACTGGATTCTATTCTCTCTTTCTAAAAGGTGCAGAGCGTGTAATTACCTTGAAGATGGAAATCCCTGGCTCGATGCCGCCACTCATTCAGGAAATGCTGGAGAACTCTGAAGGGCATGAGCCCTTGACCCCCAGCTCCAGCGGGCACACGGCGGAGCCCAGCCCCAGCGTCTCCCCTAGCTCCGTGGAGCACAGCGGCGTCGGCCAGTCCCCACTGCTACAGTGAGACACTCTCTGGCTACTCCAACATTCCCCAGAACCTTCACTCCTGGGATTTAAAATGCAAGAAACATTTTTACTGCTGCTTAGTTTTTGGACTGAAAATATATTAAAACTCAAGAAGGACCAAGAAGTTTTCGTATGTATCAATATATACCCCTCGCTGTCTAACTTACCTAGAAGTACAAACTTTTTAAATTCTAAAACTCAGCCATTTCATGCAACCCCAAGCTAGTTAAAAGCCTCTGTTTTCCTGTTTGAACACTCAAGATTGCATGGCAAAGACCCAGCCAGCGGGGTTCACTTGGTCGCGTTTCCGAGACTCTGCACATGCAGCAGTGTGGCTCTGCGCTCCCGTGCGTCCGCGGCTCTCCTTCCATGTCCACACTCCAGGTCACCAAGACCACGGTCGCGGAGCAGATTACCGTGCGTGTCCGGTTGAGAGAGGGTCGAAAGGATGCGCATTTTGCTTTCACAGAACAATCAAGACCTCCAGGTAAGGAAGCGGAATATTGAAGTGTGACGAGATACGGCTAAAGATCCTCTAATTCGGTTAGTGTAGACGCTTGTCCTTGCTCTTCGGATGCTCTCAAACCGAGTCTTTTATTTCCTGTCGCCCCGTAACTGTGCACAGATTCGCTGCACTAGCAGAGGAGCGTTCTCTATCAGTGTAACTGCCAGTTCAGTTATCAAACGTCATTTGTTCAGTTGTTGATGTCACTTTAAATTAAAAATGGTTTATTACTTGTTTAATGACATAACTACACAATTTTTAAAAAAAGATACATTTTTACAGTGGTGATAGCCTCCAAGGCAGCAACACTGTTCAGTGTTAATACGTTTTTGTTTACCTGTTCACAAGCCATTACGGAGGTTTCATGGGATGATGATGGGCTGGTCTGCCACCTGTACCAGGTAACTCTCTGTCCTGAGAGGTAGGGGCTGATCCCCCCCAAAGTCACGGGCAGAGTCTGCGTCCTTGGGCCTGGTTCAGTCACTATGAAGTGGGGTGGAGTGGTTAACAGATCCAAGTGTCAGTTTCTTAGTTCTCATTTAAGCACTAGTGGATTTTTTTTGATATATTAGCAAGTCTGTGATGTGCTTTCACTGGCTGTTTGTACATTGAGATCGTTTAACAGTGCTTTCTATGTTCATATACTGTTTACCTTTTTCCATGGAGTCTCCTGGCAAAGAATAAAGTATATTTATTTTAAAGGTGTATGGGAGCTTTTACTGCACGTTCATCTTTAGTTAAAGAGACAGAGAACACAGTTCCATTTTTAATGTTTAAATTTCATTTCAAAAAGCAGGTCTGTGGTCTGCAATCATGACAATTAAAATCTGTGCTAATGCACAAGTCTATAACAATTCTACAAGCCAATCAGACAGTACATGACATTTCAATGAGTAAAAAAGAGCATAAAACTGTATGTGTAAGAACAAAATGTTAAAAGGCCTACCACAATAATAAAAAACCATCAATTACATCATCACATTAAAATAAGCCAGATGTACAAAAGTCTGAGACAGAAAAGACAAAAAGGACAACACAAGTTATCTTCTGAGAACTGTTTCTGTGCTCGGTGGGCACTTAATTAAACATTGCAAAATCGACATCTTCCTCCTCATCAGAGTCTGCAAAATATTTTACTTCTTTCCTTGCCCGGCCAGTCCGCGGCAGCGATGGTGGCTCGGTGGTGATGTCTGAGGGGAAGAGGTCCACATCTGAGTCCTCATCAAAAGAGGTTTTCTTCGGCTTCTGGGGTTTTAAAAAAAGTTAAAACACCAAAGTTAAAGAAAAGACTAGTTATTCCTTCATTTATTTTGGGACATACTGAAAACAATGGTTCTTGTAAGATCAGAACTATAATGCTAAGTAACTTAAGTGTGACGCCCATTACCTAATTCTCTATAATAATACTTAAACCATTACTTCTTTCTAAACTTATGTTGTTACCCAGCAACCATGCACAGAAAAGTAAAAATTCAACTTAACTGCTAAGTACCTATCAATTCATGAGAAGAAAACAAGACTATGCACAGTAGGTTGTACACAAGGTAAGTATTTATAAACAGGCAGAGAATGGTCACCAGGAAGGACCCCAGTCCCAGCAGATGACTGGGTGGAAAGGGTCAATGTAAAGAACACCACACAGCTAACGGCATCTGTTTGTTTTTTTAAGTTTTAAAAGGAAGACAGAGAAAAGGGGGGCATGTGATGTTATTAATTTACCTAAAAGAGATAGTGTACTTCCGGAGAAGCGTCAGGCTAATTGGGAAAATTATCCACAGTCAAATGAGTTCCCTTGTCAAATCAATTTGCAAAAAAGAAATAGCTTTTATTCGATCTGAAAATTAATATTTCACTTAAGCATGTAACTTTTGCCACTGCAGAAAGTAGAGAACTCTTAAGTAGGCTAATTTATGTGACACTTGTATCCAAGAGATGGTCCTGATTATATAAATTTTATACCTGGATAACTTTTTAACCATAAACAAGCCCCCTATGGATAAGAGATGCTGGGTTAGAGCTGTAACGAGACATGATAGTAAAAAGCAAACTAAGCCAGTAACACATCATCTTAAAACCATACATTAAAAGACACTCCTCTTACCTTGCTTGGTGGTTTGGAGGATTTCCTGCCAGGATTGTAATCACCTTCATTTTCAGAGCCAGATGCTTTCCTCTTCTTTGCCCCTCGGCCTTTACCTTAAAATGATACAAAGCAGTTTTTTCTCCCAAAGTTAAGTGCAGGATAAAAAGACAGATACCAGAGCCCACTTTCCTTCTTGGGAGCCCTGATCTCTTAGAGTGACTGCATGGAAGAAGTCCGTAGCAGCACTAGGTACGCCAACCCCAGGGCGTAAGGTAGTTCACAGCTACATTTAGACCAGTGGGGACGTCCCGGTGGCAGATTTTAATGACCAAGCCCCTAATACATAAAACATCTGCACATCCCGTGGTACCTGGGCCTGAAACAAAAATCTTAAAGAGTATGTGGTACTAAAAATTAGTTCCTAATTTGCCACAGACTAGTACTTTTAAAAATATAATATGAATCATTAGGAAAGTAATATATATACTGTAAATTTTACTTATCACACTAATAACCAGTTGCATACCCCATGTTAAGCAGCACAATCCTAAAGTAAGTCACCCCAGCATTAGTCTTGAGAGCATCTGTCAAATCTCCACATTCCTTCTCAGATTAGAATCACCCTCCTGTAAGCCCGGTTTTCTCATCTACCTCATTCTCACTGGAGGAGGAGAGTGAAAAGGTGAAACGTGAATGGTGACCAGTGTTCCTACAGTGAAGCCAGAGACAGGAAGTGGAACTAAGTGGCAGCCCCAGGTGTGTGGGAGCTCAGGAGCTATGGCGAGCTTGTATGGTAAGAAGAGCCAGCTCTGGGGCCTTGGGATGTCCCATCTGATCAGATCAATCAGTAAGATGGCACTCTCTCAAGCCATGCACGTGAACAGGTCCACCTCCCAAGTCCCTGCTTCTCATCTGCCCCCATTCTCCCGTGGGGCCATGTAGGTCTATCTCCTTACCCAACCACCACTTTAAGAAATAGACACACTGACGGCAGTTTTATCAGGTGGTGAAAGACAGAACCACTACCCTTAGAGAAACCACATCTTCCATTGAAAGCAGCCGAGACCCACAGACCACAAGGAGAGGAAGTGGGGCCGTGCCCAGGAGGAGCGCCCGAGGGCAGCTGTTTCCACTCCCAGATGAGGACGAGGGTCTGCCTGCCAGTCCTCGCTCCAGCCTCCTGCAAGGAGTCCCACACTTTAAGAGAGCTCACTGCCTTTTAAGGAAAGACTTCCAGGGAGTCCCTGCAGGGGGTCTTTGACCCATTGTCTTGTTGCAAAAGAGAGGTCTTTGTTTCACAAATCAAGAAATTGAGACTCACTGACTGGGCCAAACTGCTTTTACTTCCTTAGGATTCTAATTGAGCACTGATTCGTAGAACTTTGTTTATTGACAAGTAAAGCGACTTAAAACAGGTACCCAGTCTCTCTAACCTCAAGGAGTAGAAGAAACAAATGCTTTGCACAGGGAATGTGCCAAGATCATCACACAAAGGTAATCGCTCACCTTTTGGTGCTGTTTTCTTTGGAACGCCGAATTCAGAATCCGAGTCAGAGTTCACAGTCTCTACTTTCTTCTGTTTGGGGGCCCTCTTGGGCTTAGGTGCTGTATCTAAAGACGGTTTTCCTATTAAGCAAATGTCCATTTCACAGATCAATGTAATATACTTACTAACAACCCAAGCTGAATCCCATAAGGACAGGGTTTCTTACTGCTGACATGGAGATGAGTGGCCTTGCATAGTAAAATGGTCTCTCTCATCTGGTGCCAGCGTAAGGCAAATAACTGCTCGTCGGTGACAAAATGCTTTTTTATTATATGTAACTTGCCTTTTGATAATTCAAGTGACATTTTAAACAAGGGCCATTAAAGTGAGCAAGTGAGGGCAAGAGTAGGTCACCCCTGATTCTCCTGAGCCAGAGCCTCGGGGCAGGCGGGTGCCGGCTGTGCTGGCCTTGAGTTAACACTGAACCCTTAACCGGTTAGGCTTCACAGGAGTGAACAGCTTGGTGAAGGGGACAGGCTGGTCACTGGGAGAGGCACTGGCTCCACATGTTCAGGTGTTCCCATCAAGGTAAGACGCGTACAGGGAAGTCTGGTGCCCCAGAAGCCACCCTGGCCCTCACGCACACGCAGGACTGGCTGGGAGGCGATGTGTGAGGGCAGCTGGGAGCGGGTGGGCTGTGGAGCCTGGCACCACTCTGAACGCTTCATCGCACGAGAAGTCTGAGAGCTGGTATGAAACCAGAGTGAGCTAGCCTGAGGGCAAGAGCCCAGTCACTGGTGAAGGGGCAGGTACAGCCCCTCGGAGGAGAGTCCGCCCGTGAAGACAGGGACAGGGGCATGCGGGCGAGCGCCTGTGAGCCAAACGGTTTCTCACCGCGGCCCTGGTGTGTGCAGAGGAAGCAGGGCCTCCCCTCGCTGTCTGCCCCTCTTAACACACGTCTGTCTACTGTGGTGGTCTGTGTGCCGCCTTGCTCAGATGCTAAAGGGACATTCCAGACTGTTCACTGACTTGCTGGGTGAGTAGACCCGGAGCTCTAACACTGGCCGCCTCTGAGGGTGTGCCTTAGTGCTAGGAAGGGGGATTCATGACTCAGCTCAAATCAGCCTGTTGATTGAACAGCCTAAGGTTATGGAAAAGAAAGAAGCCACCTGACTCAAAAAAGGACCCCAGGGACTGAGCAGTGGCTCCACGGGGCACTACCGGCTGCGCTAGGGACGAACTCTCTCTACAGGACACCTGCACGAGGAAGCTGTCTTTTGATATCAGTACATGGGATTATTCTATAAGAGCTTCAAAATGAAATCTTACAGACATTTTAATAATTACCTCAATAAGAAAACCAGAGGGATTTTCTGTATATACATTTATACTTTATAGCTATTTTCTATTGAAATACTAGTGCAATTAGTTTCAAATTGTATTAAATTTCCTTTAAAATAAACTATATATGGTTTATGAGATGCTTAACAAAAATAAGTACATACCCTTTTTAGCAGCTACTGTTTTACTTGTAACTTTTTCTGTTTGCTTCAGACCAAATGATGGTGAAAATACAGAAGCAGAATCTTCTTCATTACTGTCAAATTTAGCTGAATCTAAAAATTAGTTATTTTTTTCAGTAAAGAGATTCTATAAGGACCACTAAGTAGTTAAACCTTTTTTTTACTGATGACATCCTAGCTAGATAATAAATATATGTTTCTATTTTATGATCATATAATCCACAATATACAAACAGTGGAAATAGAAATATTACAGTGTTGTATTTCAAAAATGCTAACTGTAAAACCACGTAGAAATGCACAGAGTCATAAAGATTCTTTATGCTCCCAAATGCTAATCATTTCAAACTGGTCAGTTCTAAAATACTGATTTCAAAGTGAGGTGTTTAATAAAAGTTCTCACTGTGATTATTTCAGTATATTCACAGCTAATTAACCATTTCATGAATATCAGTAACAACATTCAACAATCTTACATTATTAAAGTTTAACTTAAAAGGCAAGTAGGTACCCTCAGTTTACTTTCACACTCAATTTAATTAGTTTTTCTCTCTATCCTTCTTTCCTCAAACCAAAAAGGTACTCTTAAAATGGCAACTTGGATGTGAGTGAGACTTCTATATGGCTGTTCTGACAGGCTTTCAAACATGCATTATCTCTATATACCTTAGGAAAACCAGAGAATGGGAAAGACTAGGGATCTCTTCAAGAAAACTGGAGATATCAAGGGAACATTCCACACAAGGATGGGCATGATAAAGGACAGAAACAGTAAGGATCTAACACAACAGACTAAGAAGAGGTGGCAAGGATACACAAGAACTATACAAAAAATGACCCCTAATGACCCTGATAATTGCCATGGTGTGTGGTCTCTCACCTAGGACCAGGCATCCTGGAGTGTGAAGTCAAATGCCCCTTAGAAAGCATTACTATAACCAAAGCTAGTAGAGGTGATGGAACCCCAGCTGAGCTATTTAAAATCCTAAATGATAATGCCATTAAAGTGCTGCACTCAGTAGGTCAGCAAATTTGGGAAACTCAGCAGTGGCCACAGAACTGGAAAAGGTCAGTTTTCATTTCAATGCCAAAGCGGGGCAGTGCCAAAGATGCTCAAACTGCCACACAACTGCACTCATTTCACACGCTAGCGAGGTCATGCTCAAAATCCTTCACGTTAGGCTGTAGCAGTGTATGAACCAAGAACTTCCAGATACACAAGCTGGATTTAGGAAAGGCAGAGGAGCCAGAGATCAAACTGCCAATGTTCCTTGGCTCGTAAGAGAAAGCAAGGGAATTCCAGAAAAGCATCCAGTTTCATTAACTACACTAAAGCCTTCTGACTGTGTGGATCATAACAAACTCTGGAAAATTCTTAAAGACATGGGAATTTCAGACCACCTTTCCTGTCTCCTGAGAAACAGGTATGCAGGTTAAGAAGTAACAGTCAGCAGCAGATACGGAACAATGAACTGGTTCAAAATTGGGAAAGGAGTACATCAATCCTGTATGTTGTCACCCTGCTTAAACTTATATGCAGAGTATATCATGTGAAATGCTGGGCTGGATGAAGCACAAGCTGGAATCAAGATTGCTGGGAGAAATAATAACCTCAGATATGCAGATGACACCACTCTAATGGCAGAGTGAAGTGGAGCTAAAGAGCCTTTCGATGAGAGTGAAAGAAGAGACTGAAAAAGTTGGCATGAAACGACTCTCAAAATATTCACATCATGGCATCCGGTCTCATCACTTCATGGCAGATAGATGGGGAAAAGTGGAAACAGACATTTTATTTTCTTGGGCTCCAAAATCACTGGATGGTGACTGCAGCCATGAAATTAAAAGGCACTTGCTCCTTGGAAGGAAAGCTATGACAAACCTAGGCAGCATATCAAAAAGCAGAGACATTACTTTGTCAACAAAGGTCTATATAGTCAAAGTATGGTTTTTCCAATGGTCGTGTATTATGAGACCTGAACCATAATGAAAGCTGAGCACTGAAGAACTGATACTTTGAACTTGTGCTGGAGAAGACTCTTGAGAGTCCCATGGACAGCAGGGAGATCAAATCAGTCAGTCCTAAAGGAATTCATTGGAAGGGCTGAAGCTGAAGCGCCAATACTTTGGCTACGTGATGTGAAGAGCTAACTCGCTAGAAAAGACCCTGATGCTGGGAAAGACTGAGGGCAGGAGGAGAAGTGGGCGAGAGAGGATGAGATGACTGGATGGCATCACTGACTCAATGGACATGAGTCTGAGCAAGCTCCAGGACATTGTCTGGAAAGGACAGGAAAGTCTGTCGCACTGCAGACCGTGGTGTCTCAAAGAGTCAGACCCACCTTAGCAACTGGACGGTGGCAGCCTGCATGTCTGTCCAGCTGCAGGTACGTGTATTTAGAAGATGGAAAATAGTAACTCAAATATAACTAGATTGTTTTGACCTTAGAAATTCTGCACACAAATGTAGGCAATTTTTAAAAGTATGCACACTGATTAAATTTGCTTCTATGAAGGTTTTGTTTTATAGCTACTAGAATTTAGTAAAATGAACTGGCATATTGGTAGGCCTGTAGCTTTAAAAATCCTGTCATAAACCTACTCTCATTGCCATGAAAATTTCCAGCCTTCCAACATTTCTGTCTATACATTTTTCTCCTTAAAACACACTCCTCACCCCTCACCCACACAAACATGTCAGCACCTGCCTCTCCACCTAAGTGCTTCCATAATGCCAATACTGACCATTCAGTTAGAAATCACATCAGGAAAAAATAAACCTTATTACACTGAAGCAAATGTAAAGGGAAAGTAAGTTTACTACTCATAAAAAAAGCCATAGCAATAAATGTAAATAGACAATGGAAAGATGAAATGAGCATACCATCTTCTGACTTCTGAGAGTATGAAGGGAAAGAGAACAGAGTCCCAAAATCTTGACTCTTCTTGTCGTGGGAAGACTTTCTATTAAAGAGAAAGAAATCAATCACCACTTAAGTCACTATCTCAACCTTAAGAATTTATATATAATATATGTACTGCAAGGTTATAATTACAGAACAGTTAAGCCCTCTCATGTGTTTCTCTTTGTAAAAACAGGGCAACCAAACTCCTTTTTGCTCTCTCGTAAGCATCAGTGTGCATACACAGCAGAAAAAACAATTACTTAACAGAAAAGCGCAAGTTCCAAGTTAATCAAAATATCACTAAGTTTTACAGTTGACAGAACCACTTCAGAATTTAATACCAGTAAGTTATTGGCAAAAATCCAAAAAGAAAGTCTGTCTCTGTCAGAGGAGGCAATAATCTGATTTCTCATACTTTACTGCATGTGGTAAAATACTTCCTTAAACATCTGAAATAGCTGACAAACTTCATATCCTACATGTTCCTGTTCCCACACACCAGAGCAAGAAAAGTCAACCACGAGCAAAGCAAAGGAGGTGAAGTAAACCTCCTGACTCTAGCGGTGTCATAACTTTTCTCTGAACCAGAGTTGTCAAGCTGTGTCCCATACACCTGCTGCCTAATTTTTTAAATGGAGTTTCACTGGAACACAACCACACGTATCCATCCACCTATCATTTATGCCTGCTTTTTGGCTACAGTGGCAGTATTGAGAAGGTCAAGAGACCATATGGCCTGCAAAGCCTAAGATGTTTACTATTCCAAATTTTTATGGAAAACATTTGCCAACCTATGCTCTCAACTGTAAGAACAGTTATGTACACAGCTACAGTATTAACCAGATTTATTCCTTCATCGGGGCCTTCCCCAGAATGGTACCAGTTTCTTGGCGCTTACTGTGAGATCTGACAGATACCAAGACACCTGACTGCGCCGTGTCGCTGAGGAGCTGTTGCTGTGCTATTACTCTGGGGCAGCTTTCGATTTGCCTGGTGAGAACATGTATTCATCCTTATCTAGGCCATCTGAAGGGACAAACTCATCTTCATCATTTGTTATGGGAGATGCTTTAACTTTCAATTCCTCTAAATCATTATTGTCATCATCATCATCGGCGTCTTCATCCTCTTCTTCTGAGAAATCAAATGTATACTTTGGCCGTTCAGCTAGGACAAAAATAAAAATGACTTTAAACCCAGCTTTATCAAAGTGAAATATTATTCCAAACTATACACTTGAAAAATAATCCAGCGGTCTCTGAACACACGCAAGAGAAAAGACAAGCATTAGAGAATAAAAGTGCCCGAGTTTGGCCTCAGTTACTCGGATGGTCTTAGCGTCTAGCCTGCACTCCCAGGAGGCTCTGGGGTCCTGCTCGGGTGTCGGAGAACGCGGCACGACTCTGATGAGAGCCTCAGGATGCTGCTTTTCATGCTGGAACGTGACTCCAGACAGTGAGGCAAGGGGACAGGGCCACTGTAAAAGTGACTGCTAATCTGCGACCTCCCCGTCTCTGCAATTACAGAAGACAGCCTGTGTATCTCTTAACTTCTTACACAAAAACTTCGATTATCTCTCTTCACAGTAGTTTTACCATGAAACAATAGAAATAGTAATTTTTCAGATGAATGAGGAGAAACAGAGTTAAGATCTCAATATTAGCAAAATAATATAACACATAAAAAAGCACCCACTGTGGAGAAGGGCGCACTGGTATAATGCAGACAAGCTTTACTGTAACTTCTAGCATATACTGTGGAAAAAAATGTTAAAGCTATTGGATGCTATGCAACTTTATACTTCATTTTAATTGTATGGGAAAAGCCTAAATACAATTTTAAAGCTGTTAATAAATTGATTTTCACGTAACTTGATACAGTATTAAAACTCACCTTTGAACTAATGCAACATTTAAATCAAATCAACTATAACAAAAAAAAATTTTCACCTCTGTTATACTACCTATGTACCTTAGGAAGAGAAATGAATTACTTAGTGACTGAAGGCATGAAATATAAAAGTATCTCCCAAAGAAAACAATCAGAATGTTTTTCCATTTTATGTAAATTAGGACTTAAAATTTGAGAAGAACCTGTAAAATAGGACACTCATCAGCTTTTAAGTATTTGAAGACTTCAAATTAATAAATATTCAAAAAGGATCAAATCACATGCTTAATGCTAATATACACTAGCAAAACGGGATTCTACAACCTAACTCTGGCACTGCAGTTATCTAAATAATGCTGTGTGCACATGAACCAGGTATAAAGTAGGGGAATTTCTCATGGCATGACAGACAACACAACAGAAGGAAACCAGCGCAGCACGGCCTGTGGGCCCCGCGCTGCCTGTGGGCCCCGAGCGGCCTGGGCCCCACTCCAAGGTACACGCGCGTGTGCTCAGTCACTCAGTTTCATCCAACTCTCTGCAACTCCCTTGGGCTGTAACCCAGCAGGCTCCTCTGTCCATGGGATTCTCCAGGCAAGAATACTGGAGTGGGATGCCATGCCCTCCTCCAGGGGATCTTCCCGACACAGCGATCAAACCCATGTCTCTTGCATCTCCTTGTACTGGCAGGTGGGTTCTTTACTACTGAGCCCACATCAAGGTACATTTTCTAGCAAACATCTCCAAACTATGGATAGAATGTAACCCAAACTTTATTGTAAAAGTCAGTAAGAAAACACTTTCTCCAGATTTCACTTTGGAGAAATGTATGTCCAACTTTGCTAGAAAAGATCATTCTATAAAGGCGGCTTTTGGTCTTTGTGAACTAACTTCTAAAATACTAATGGTTTACTACTTCAGTAATACTAAAGATACTAACAATACCAAGTTATGGGTAATTCTAACTTTGTCAAACCACAAAAAAATGATAAAATATATCAGAATACCAGCCGCTCTCCTAAGTAAAGAGTCTCTTGGAATAACCACAGGTTCTGATTCTTCCAAGTCACTCTCTGACTTGGAGTCGTCGTCTGACCAAGGGTTCCGTTTCTTCACTTTCTTTGCGCTGGGTTTGCCAGATGACATAGGTGTTTTTCTCACCCTGGTGCCTAAAAACAAATGAGTAACAATAAGACATGTATCAATACTCATCTAAATATCATTAGTAAAAATAAAACTATAACTAAAAGTTCATTATAATATCTATGAGAACGGAAGATATTACTTCACCTACCAGGAAAAAAAGCACAAAGAATCTACTAATGCCCTGAACATACACATTTTCTCACAAACAAAGCAGTGTGTAATGATTCCTCACCAGGCTCCTTTTTCTCCCTCTTGGATCTGGGACCTTTGTTTGCAGGAGCTGGTGGGGTCAAGGCTTCTTCTCCGCCCTCCATCACTGCTCCACTGAACTCTTCATCGAACTCCGCTTTCACTGCTGAGGTATCCAGATCACCCTGCACATTCAAAAGAAAGCCAAGCCATCAGGAAAAGCACAAGCTGAACTAATCTCATATGTGCTTTTGAGGTAAATTTCCAGTCAATAATAGCTTTTCTGTATCAGATGAATAAAAAGAGTGTGTGGGTCTACTGAGGCCCTGAGAGACGACACTGATCAGACCCAGCTTTCTATGTAGCTATGGAAGATGATCCTGCTTACCACTTCACTCTATTAGTGCATTCTGTGAGATGACAGCTACTTCAAACCAACCCTAAGAAATAAGAAGGCAGCTTCTGATTATCTAAGGGACTTTCAGACTCAAAGCTAAGGACAAGGTACCAAAAAGTACCTGAAAAAAATTCACTGCTATAGCTCAGGCCTCATCCACTAGGAAAAAACCTTCAGATTATTGAAGATAATAAAAATAATCTTTAGATTATTATGAGAATAAAACATGACATGTCATATACTGCTAAGCATAAGACAAAGTCCCCTGACCCTGAAATGGAGAAAGAACAGTGACCCATGAGGAGAAGTGAGCAATCCTGCCCAGGGCAGGACAGACAACAGAGAAAAGGAGCCTTTTCCGCTGGGAACTGAAGACCTGGGTACACCCACCAGGTGAGCAGAGTGAGGAGGGAAGAGACTAGTCTGCGGGGACTGGAGGACAGCTGAGAAGGAAGGCCCATCATGTCTGACTCTCTGTGACCCCATGGACAGCAGCCCACCAGGCTCCTCTGTCCGTGGGATTCTCCAGGCAACAGTACTGGAGGGGGCTGCTCTGCCCTCCTCCACGGGAGCTTCCCGACCCAGAGAGAGAACGGGCGTCCCTTAGGTCTCCCTGCATTGGCAGGCGGGCTCTTTACCACTAGCGCCACCTGGGAAGCATAGGGCAGCCAGGTGGAAGCTCAGTCACTGCACACAAGGGGTCACTGTGTAATAACCAGTCTTGTATTTTGGAAATATCACCCTGGTGGAAAGAGGTAAGACAGAGGAATGAAGTGAATAAGGTAGAGTCGGGACTGGCTGACTACAGACAGGACTGCTGGAGCCACATGGCTCACCTTGAACTGGCTCAGGGGAAACAGACTGAACCCTAAAACAGAGTCAGTGGGACCAAGAGAAGAGCGTGGACTTGGGCTCTTTTAGAGTTAGTCAGTAGGACCAAGTTACTGATTAAATGAGATACTCGCCAGCTTCTAGCCTATGTTAGTGATGGCTGACCATGCCAGAAGCTAGATCAGGCAGAGGCAGGAGGGGAGTTTTAAAACCAGGAGTTAAGTCAGGCGTGCTGAGTGTGTGGGGCTGGGGCGTTCTGATGGCTCTCCTGGGACCATGACCGCTTCAGGACATCGACTCAAGAGTCGCCAAGTGGCTGCATTTGTGCTCGGGGCACAAATGCAGTCGCTCAAGGAGCGTACAAAAGGCGCAGAGAAATGTGCTGAAAACAGATCCTGACGAAAACCATGGGAAACGGAGAGGAGAGAAGCCATCTGAGAAGAGAAAGCGCTGCGTGGAGGTGAACGTGTGAGAGCCCGGTCCTCACACAGCAGGAGGGGGCTCCCCTGCACCCCGGGGCCCGGCCTGGGGCTCCACTCTCTCTGCGTGGAGGTGAATGTGTGAGACCCCGGTCCTCACACAGCAGGAGGGGGCTCCCCCGCACCCCCAGGCCCAACCTGGGGCTCCACTCTCTCTCTGCACAGAGAACCCTCCGGCCTCACCCCATTCTCTGGGAGGCTTTTAAATCCACTATAACATCAATCAACCCAATGATATGGGCTGTGTCTAATGATCTTTTAACTAAAGGTACAAACAAATAGTAAAAGCTGACAGTTTACCTCAAAAGCCAAACAGACCCTATTCTACTATAAGACTTCCTTAACTGGTCATGATACAAATCTAATGTTTATGGTTTATACTTGTTGTTGCTGTTATTCCATGATTTTAATTTAGAATACTGAGTAGAATATTTCTCTCTTTAGAAATGGGATCAAGTTAAGTCACTCTTCACATATATGTGGGTCCTTGAGTAATATGTCTTCATCCAATGTATGGATCAACTGCTTTCATGAACAAATGACTTCCTATCACAGTGAAATAGAGATACATTTGAAACAAAAATACAGCATGATTTCGTACCAGTAAAGTTACGATTCCTACAAACATCGTTACTGAGGTGGACCCACCCACGGGCAGTGTTCTACCTTTCTCTTCTTCAGCAGCTTCTTGCTGGCGTCTGCCTTCATGGCAGTGATCTCAGGAACCACTCTCCTGCCGTAAGGGGAGGGCATCGTCTCTTCCAGCTGAAGCTTCTTCACCTTAGGTTTGCCAACCTTCCCCTTGATTGCTTTTCCGGCCATCCCAGCCAGGACGTCTTCTCGTTCCTGCGCTTCCACTTTCTGGAGGGGATCATTAAGGATGGGGAGGAGGGTGGAGCATAAACAACTCATCAGAAAAGACAACTGGGACTGCAGAAGAAGTCAAATCTCATTTTATTCACTCAGGAACAGAGCTTTCTTTTCAGGTGATCTAACCTAAGAAAAAAACAATGCTAAATCAGAAGGCCTGGGTTGTAGTCCCAGCTCTATCTAACAAGCTTCTCATTTGTAAGACAAGGGGGTTGTAACTAATGACCTACACGGTCCCTTCCAACTCTAGAACCCTATGACATATGGGATCAGGACTGTTGATGACCTGGTATCATCAGATGCCCAGTAAATCATACAAAAAGGCAGTCCTGGTAACAAATATGAAGCCGTTCTTTACTCTTGCTTTATCTTGCTTCAATCTTAACGGATATTAATTTTCAAATGTATAAGTCGGCAGGGAAAAGTCTCAAATTTTTAAAAAATCTAATTCATAATAATAGAAGAAAAGTATAAACCAAGGCAACACGTGATACTGTGATACTTGAGAGATCATTAAAATTCCAGAAATTTTATTAGGTGATTAATATACCACACTCATTCTTAAGAGTTTGAATTCTGACTTAGGTTATAAAACCAGAGCATGTGGACAATAAACCAATGAAACAACTAAAATCAATAAATATAAGTAATATCATGATTAAT